>QANY01005263.1:2424158-2520162 GCA_003255025.1 Datisca glomerata | reverse complement strand
CCCCCCCCCCCCCCCACACACACACACACATATCTTTTCATTTTACTTTTGCAGCTAAAGAAGAAGATGCAAATCCTTACACTGGGAATAGGCGGTGTAGGTTTGGTCTCAGCTTACGTCTCTTACTCTCCTTCAGTTGCCGTGAGGTATGTAGATTTCGAAATATAACTCTAGAACAGAGCGTTGAGCAATCGGCATGCATCAAATAGACTATTTACTAATTACTATTAGATTATTTGGTAATTTGGAACCATGACTCGAGTAGACTGCATCCATAATGTTCCAAAAAATTTCTGCTTCCGGGATCACGACCTTAGAGATTGTATAAATATTAATTAACATTTTTCCAAGTTCTTTTTCTGAGTAGGATAATCTTATAATCATATTTGTCTATCCAAATAGAAAATTTGCATCTCAATTCACATTCGAAAGTTCACTATTGACGTATTTATCTCGCTAAAGATGATGATGTTCTCTTGATGACATTGTTCATAATCCCTTCACATATTAAGCTTTGGTGCTGGGTTACTCGGTTCTTTGGTGTACATTCGTATGCTGGGAAGTAGTGTGGATTCCATGGCAGATGGAGCAAAGGGACTTGTCAAGTACGTATTTCAATTTACTCTTCTTACCATATGTTTAATTTTTGGTTCACATACATATTATGGAGGCTGCATATAACTGATGAGTTTGTACTTGACAAAATCATTTGCCATATCTTCCAAAACTGAATCGATCATTTGATCGATTTTGTTTTCATGATGGTTAAATTTCCTTAATGTGAGGTTATTGCAGGGGAGCTGTTTCACAGCCAAGGTTACTGGTTCCTGTTGTGTTGGTGATGCTATATAACCGGTGGAATGGGTAAGTCAAAGACGAACCTGCTAACATGGTGTTACCTTACCGTCTCTTTTACTGTTAAAAATCGATGTTATTTCGACAGGATTCTTGTTGAAGAATATGGAGTTATGCACCTACAACTGATACCAATGTTAGTAGGTTTCTTCACATATAAAATTGCAACTTTTGCTCAAGCTTTAGAGGAGGCAATTGATGTGCTTAGCCGAAAGTCCCAAGTTTAGGAGTTTAGGATATTAAGCTTTGCAGAAGATACATCCATGGATTCTTCTGTAGTTGATACCGCTTGCTGAGGTACGCTTTCACAAGAAACATGATGATGTTATATTGATCATCATATATTCCTGACTGCAAATTCTAAGGTCTATAATCATCTGTACAATTTGATGCAAATTTCATGAGAAATCGTGGTGAATAAACTACCGCGAAAAGAAAAAGATATTTTATTTGAACCTTCGTTTGGTTTTTAATAAAAGAGACCGTTTTTACAAGATAAAAAATTAAGTTGTCTCTTGCTAAACTATGGTTTTAATAAATATCTCCTGCTAGGTCCTAGTCTAAAATTTTGATGTTAATATTAGCACTTGTTAGAACGCAGTCCAGACAGGTAAAATACGGTCTAGTAAACAATAAGGTCAACAGAAAATTGTTCATATGAAGGGTAACGTAGCTTTTCTCCTGTAAAAAATGCCAAATTTTGTTAAAAATGCTAGGAGTCCAATGATCAAAGATCATTTTTATTATTTGTGAATGGTCCACCCATAAATTTTTCTCAATATTCATCAGGGTAAGCTGAATCCGGCTGGAAGGGTGATAATATGTGGATTTGTGGATGAAGAAGGCATGTCAAGAAAATGGCAGGCCAAATGCCAAATCCTTGCTATAAATATAGTATGGTACTTTTGTTTTGTTGGTAATGAACTTCCTTACTCTTATCAGTAGACGAATGTTGTGCACAATAGTTACACTAATTAAATGCTATAGCAACGGCCGTGTCTCTTAGCCTAACTTGTTTTAGCAAGACGTTGGTTCCATGTGACTCTGTTCCATCCTTGCAAATTCGTCATTAAAAAAGAAATAAAATGACAAAAAGTCACCTGTCTCCTGCGCGAACTGCAGAAAAGAAAAGAAAAGTTGCGAAAATGACCTAAAATGACGGGGGTAACTAATTTAGTTACTACATGAGTAATTTGTTTTGGCAGTTAATTATTTGCTCCGGTTATTTTTGTAATTTTTTTAACATTATTGTAATTCATCTCATTTTTCAGTCATTTTCGAGACAAATATCTATTAAGCTAGAGGTAAGGCCCCTTATGTCAAACTTGGGCCAAGGCCCAAATAAGACCAAGCAACTCCCAGCCCGAATTAGATTATCAATGGCAATGTTTCGATCAATCTGGAGTCGTTAAAGCAGCTTAAAAAAATCTGAATTGTTAAATATAAGTTCAATTATTCTTATAGAAAACTTAAGTTTCATATGGTATAATATAAAAGAATAATACTAGCGTAATTAAGTTGAAGATTACATTTTATTTAATTAAGTGACGTGTTGGTAATTTATGATTAATATTTTAACATATCTACGATGATTTTCCTGATTAGTCAATGTATGATTTTGGCACATTGTTTCATCAAATAATACTTGGTCTGGGTAAAATCACTCAATGGGAAAGCAAATAAATAATTGCATATTATCTCAATAATTTGATCGTTCTCTATAAATGAGATAAAAAAATACTGGTAAGGTTATTATCAATAATAGGTTATAATTTAATTTTAAAAAAATTATGATATTGATACGTAAAATTAAAAAAACAAGAAGAGGCTGGAACTTCAATAATTAAGGTAGAATATTGAAGACTCTTAACCATAATACTCTAGAAAGGAAACGACAAAGTTTCACACTTTTGATTGCCAAACCAAAATTGCTCAATAACAGGACAGGTGATTGATGTGTCCCTAATTTTGTCTAAACGTTACAGAACAAAGCAGTGATTTTGTATTTTATGCATCTCCTATTTCAAGACCATGTCACACATGGGTACATATATCACACACTGATGATCTGTGGATTAGTATTTTTGTGAATAATTAAATTCATGCAGATGCTAACTCAATAGCTTAAATTGTTAGAATTATTAACCATTTAATATTGTTTTATTAATTAGGAACATAAGTTTTAAATTTAAATTCATGTAACAACAATGTATCTTTTCTTTTAAAATAAATTATTCACGCGTCAAAACTTATTAATCAAAAGAAAATTCAGGCCACCCAGTGAAAAACGAAACATTGATCTTTGAGGAAGAGTGAAGGAAGCTCTTAATATAATACATGCATTCAAATCACTATTTTCCTCTACATGTTTCCAAGAATCCAAACAATGAAATGGAATCTTTTCCATTTTCTTCCACTTCTTTGCTAATTTATACAACTTGCAATTTTGGTAAGAAGTTTATATTCTCAAACACTAATTTATATAACTATTTTAGGCAAATAAAGTTGTGAACATGACAAAAAATAATGTTGAGAACAAGACAAAGAATAATGACATGTCAATATAAATTTATTATAAAAAGTGCAAGCTGCAAATCAGAAAACATGTTTATGCAATTAAAGCAAACTAGAGATGATATTGTTGTAATATATACTTCAATTTTTAAACATGAGTCATTAGTATTATTTTAGAGATTTTTTTCATTTGTAATATTTGTTTCAAAACGAAATTAATAGAAAATGATCTACTTTGAAAGTAATTAAAAAAATGAAGAGGCACCAACTCGCCTGTTCAAGAGGTGAGATAAGGTATTGTAACACATTTTTCGTCATTGATAGGAGAATCTCGCCTCTTAAAGATACCAGCCATTTCCTTAGGCAAATGGTAAGCATTCTCGCATAATAAAAAAATAAGGGTTATTAGCTAACTTGACTTGACTAAGAAATTATTTCTTCAAGAAGAGAGAACTCTTAGAAATTGTCACCAAAAATCACATACTCAAGAGAGGATTTTTAGGTGATCAAAACCATACAATTTTTCTAATTACTTTCAAACGTATATCATTTTAATAATATTTAAAAAACATTAATGGCATAAAACCCCTTATTTTGGAGGGAAAGAGAGAATAGAAATTGGGAGGGGATGAGGGGCCGATTACTTTAAACAAAAAGGAAAAAGATTTGTGGGGGAGTGTGTTACACCAACTTACCAGCTTATGCCAAAAGAAAATATTCTCAAAGGACAATAACTCCTTAAAAAAAACCTTTTTTTTTGTGAAAACCAAAAGGAAAGCACTGACCCAACCCAACCATGCAAAACGACAACACTATACTTAGGCTTCTCTCTTCCTTAGGCAGACGAGATTGCTTCTTTTTTCATTAACCATAATTTCTCACAATTTCAGTATTACCATTAATTAACACTTGCTATTACTATAATATTTGCAATAATTTACATTAAATACCTTCTAGTCTGTCTCCATTAGTATGATATTTATATCAAGACAATAAATTAAATACTTTACTTACACAAAGCTTCACCGCGTCTTTAAAATATTGAGATAAAAAAATCATTTTATAGTCAATATCTCAATATCTCGTGATCGAAATATAATTTTATATTTAAGTTAAACACAAAAAAAATATGTTTTAAATAATAATGACCTATTAATATTAAATTTTTATAAAAAAAATGACACTTTGTAAGGGTATTTTAATAAGAAAGTTTTAGTTGTTGTATTTTACTCTATTATTTATGTTATTGGCTTCAAGAAATGGATGGTTTTAGTATCTTTGTTATTTGCTTTCACTAATGTCATTTTCCATATTCTTTTCTCTTGCAGTATATACATGAATTTGCTATAGGCAGCTACACAAAGTACTCAATATATACTCCACGAACAATCGTTTTCATCATCTATTTGTAACTATATATAAAGCTCTTGCTGCCATAATTGTACAAGAAAACAGACCCATTATTTGATTCCTCTTTCTAGCCTCCATTTCAATGCTTACAAGAAAAAAGACAGAAAAGTTTAAAACAAAATTGAACAAATTTAAGCTCTTTAATGGAAAGACAATGATGGATCTACAGGCGAGAGGTTTAAAGGAAAGTTATCATTATTGTATATGCATGTATGTGTGCACGTTTGGATGTCAGTCTAACAGCAAACATGTCTCAGCACCACCTAATTCTCTTTTGAGATGATTTGTGAGAGAGAGCTAAGCTTTGGTTCATGCATGATATATATTAGA
This sequence comes from Datisca glomerata, assembly GCA_003255025.1. Classification (NCBI taxonomy): domain Eukaryota; kingdom Viridiplantae; phylum Streptophyta; class Magnoliopsida; order Cucurbitales; family Datiscaceae; genus Datisca; species Datisca glomerata. The sequence goes on along the minus strand of QANY01005263.1, from coordinate 2,515,053 downwards.
TCAGAGATGCCCTTTTTGATCTTTGTATTTTGTCTTCTTGAACTTGATTTTGTAGATCAAATGATATTAATGACACTTCGATTATAAGATTGATATTGATTCTGAGAATTCTGTAAGACTCTGATTAATTTTTCCATCTCTCATAATTTAACGTGTTTGACACGTATGTTAGATGAGATTCGTATTATCAAATAACTTAAATAATTAACTTTTCAACTTTTTTTTACATAAATTTAACGTGTTTGACACATATGTTAGATGAGATTTAGTGCGTTTGACACGTATGTTAGATGTAAGTTATGCTATTAAACAAACTGAATTAACTTGTCACCTCTCACGTAGATCTAATGCATCTCCACACACATATGTTAGGTGCCATTTATACTATCAAATCAACAACCAAATCAGTTGTTCACCTTTTACATAGATGTAGTGTGTTTGCGACACCTATAAATGATATTCGTATGATCAAATAATTAAATTAATTTTTCACCATTTCAAACAGATTTAGTGTGTCTAACACATATTTAGACAAAATTCGTACAAACAAAACATCATTGTAGCTGATATTTTACCCTATTTACTTCAACTTGGTGAAATGGAAGATGATAATATAGTCAAACTAGTGATTGCCTGTGATGTGATATGCGTGACATAAAGAACTAATCAAAGATATAACAACATTGAGGTTTTCTAATTTTGCCTCTCCAATACGAATATAATACCCTCTTCATCTTTTGTTCATAATTAATTTATAAGCAGACTTTCTTAGGAATCTCCAAATTGTATTACATGTGAAAATATTTGAAAACTAATAACTTAAATAAGTGAGATTAAACACGGGTTAGATGCCAATTAGTCATAAAGACTATCCTAATTAGGGAACCTAAGGCCGGAAGGTATCTTTAGTGCCATCAAAAGGTCTAAAATAGAATATAATTAATTATATTTATAAAGCAAACAGTGCATGATCATGAATAGGAGCTTATGGTGTGTGTGTGTTTTTATAGAGCTTCAAATCACTAGGTTAGGGGAAAAGAAACCATATTATTTTCTCCAGATAATAAGTTTGTATATAATTCTAATAAGAGCTTATGTTGCTTTCATTTTCATTTTAAAGGTTTTCACTTTTTGACTTGGAAGAAGTACGCGTCAAGACTATACAAAACCAATTATATTTATCACAAGTTCGTAATTAATTATTAATTGACCTGGCATACTAACTTAAAACTAATGATACATCTAATAATTAACATTTGAATTACCTTATATACGACATCATATAATTTATTATTATTACAAAATTCTCCGTGGAAACATAATCGCTTCTTCAAGCAAATTAGTATAATTATATAAGATACTAAAAACAACATAATTAATTAATTAATTTTATTGTTTTGGTTCCTCTAGAACTAATAATGCACTATTGACTAAAGAGAAGAGAGTAGCCAAAAAAAGGCCTAGCCAATTGAAATTCACTGATTGAAGGACTATAATGTGATCCATCTAAGTAGTACCATTGAATTTAGCTCCATTTTGTCACAATAAGATACAGACAGCCTCCAAAACTTTAGGCTACTTAGTACAAACACTTCTTTTTTGGCTTAGAAAATAATATTTGAGAGCACTAAAAAATTGAAAGTCATCTCACTAGAAAATATTATGTAAAAATTAATAATCAAGAAATATATTAAGACATACCAAGATTATTAGTTATTCTTGCTCCTAATTGAAGGCTTAGCCATATTGGTTAATATAGGTCGTGTTACATGTACTAATTAAGAATAGGGTTTCTAGTTGTTGCATCAAGATGTGTTCAAATTATCACATATCTTAATTTAATTACAGCTTTACAGTTCAACATAATTTCTAGGACTGGTAATCTTAGATGATAAAATCAAATCCTTAGTTGGGCCTTATTATGGGTATTCTCGAACTACCAATGATGCGACACTACAAGTAAGCCACGGCAGGGGTCTCTGCTCTACTACACGAAAAGGGATTGAAAAACTGAGCTCCTAAAAGGTAGGGAAATTGGCCTAACCAGGTCGATCTTTAAGGAGCTCGAGCGACACTAACCATCGTAAGCTAGAAAGCCTCGAGAAGAGGATCAGAGTATGTGATCAACTAGCCATGTGTTAGGCATCATTATTATTTGCTAAAAGTAACACTTCACGTGGTATTTTCTCCTTACGGCAGGCGCCGGTCGACTTTAGTTTTCATGACGAAGCATCGAGTCAGCCACCAAACAGTTACATCAATCACATTTGGCATGACTAAAGGTAAATCAATATTTAATGCACCCTTATTTACGTCATCTTGGGGGACAAAATCACAAAGGCATTAAATGCCTCCCCCAACTCATCATATCAAGGAAAATTCGTCACCTCACGTGAAACTTATTTGACACGCATCCTCCTCCAAGGATTCATGTATAAATATCCCCTCTACAAATGGTACAAGGTAAGCGAAATCACCCCCCAATACTCTTCGCCTTAGAGTTCTTTATCTTTGGTTGTGCAAGTTATCGCCTGAGAGAACCGCTACGTGGGGAGAAGATTGCATGCCACCTCACAGTTGAGATTTTTGATAACAACAGTTGGCCCAGTCTATGGGGAAATACAACCAAACCGTCTTCTCCTACCAAACACTTGAGGATGTTTAATCCGTAAAGACAAAATGAGCCTGACACCCTCATCACATTCCGACGAGAACCATGATGGGTTAGGAGTGCAGAAGGAAGACTCACCCTCCTCTTCACCGAGAGAGGAACTTCTTGTCATTGCCTTGGTCACACAGCGAAAAAAAAAGAGTCGATAAGTTCATTCTATAATATGGTTAGAAAAATGAGGAGAGAAATGATGGCCCTCACTGACGCTATAACGGCCTCCTGTCAACAAAGCCTTTCCCAGCTACCTATGAGATACTACTTCCCAAAAGTAGAAGGAGTAGCCGGCCGGGTCCTCCCATGACTGGGGAGCCAATGGGGATGACCACTTGGAAAAAGGCAAGGTGGCTCCTAACGTCAAAAAGTGAACTAAAGGCAGGGATGACCGTTCTATCAAAACCGTCAGGGCACAGAAACGGCAAACTAAACCGGAGAGAGCTCGGAACAATGGACCGAGATACATAAGCTCAAACTGCATATAGAGGAGCTAATTAATGAGTGAGGGAAAATTGTTAGGGCATCTATCGAGACCTTCCTAAGGCAAACTAAATCTCCATTTTCCCTTGAAATCCAGGGAGAAGAACTCCCCTTGAAGTTTAAGATGCCCTAAATCACTCATTATGAATGGACCAATTACCCGTTTGCACACCTAGAGATCTTCAAGGCTTGGATGGACTTACATCACATTCTAGAACCTTTGATGTGTAAGTTGTTCTGCTTAACGCCCAGCGAACCTGCCCAAAAGTGGATAGGGTTGTTGAAGCTGAACTCTATACATTCGTTCGCCGAGCTTTCTCGGCTATTTGATAGTCAATTTCTGGGCGGAAGAGAGAGAAGGAGGCCAACCTCCTACCTGATGACGATGAAGCAATAACCTGATGAGTTGTCGAAGGACTATATGAAATTTTAACCTGGAATCCCAGTAGGTTGATAACGTCAGTAAATACATGATGGTGGCCGCACTCAGAAGTGGGATCACCCATTCCAAGATGAGGTGGTCAATGGCCAAGCACGGCCCTATTTCCTTCTTCGAGCTCAAAACTAGGATCCAGAAGTACGTAAGTGCTGAGGAGGTGATCTGAGTTGAGAGGGAGCTGGAGAGACCAAGCAGTGGGAACTCCAAGAAGGGAAAGGGACCATGAGAAGATAAACAAACTTGTCCCTCCAGACCCTCCGATTCAGTACCCACCTCGCCTGAAATCTGCACTCACCCTACCAACCGATGCGACGGGAAAATCCTATTAGCCAGTTAATTTGTCACATACACCAACCCTCATGGCCTAGCGGGAGGAATTTTTCAACATTGACAAGGACAAGGGCATGCTGAAACAGCCTCGGGTGATACGAACACCCGATGGAAAAAAGGATACCACGAAGTATTACAAGTATCGTAGGGATTCCAGGCACAACATGAAGGGATGCTTCAACTTCCATGAGCGAATCGAGGCACTAATTCAGAAATGATACCTCAAGGAATTTGTGGTCGGGCGGGGGAATATCGGGGACAACAGCCCTCTAGGAAAAATAAGGGTGGAGAAATAGCCCGAGCAGAAGGCTAACCGACCCAAAAGTTACATGCGGGAAATTAAAATGATATTTGGGGGCCCAAACGCTTCAGACTCCGATCAGAAGAAGAAAGCAGCTACTCGGGAGGCGGGGCACCCAACGGTTTTGAGTGCCCTCCCATAACCACCTCGAGCTAAGGCAGAGGAAATGATCATGTTCACCGAGGATGAGGCATATTAGATTCATCGGCTGCATGTTAACGTACTGGTCGTTTCCTCAGTGATCGCTAATATCAAGGTCTGGCGAATCCTAATCGACGACAGGAGCTCGACTGATATACTAAACTACTCTGCCTTCCTACAGATATGGTTAGATCATAAGAAGCTTCGCCCGTGCTCTGCCCCCTTTGTAGGATTTAGAGGGCACGAAATCATTCCTAAAGGTGTGATTGAGCTCCATGTGACCCTAGGCACAACCCCCACAACTCACCACCAAGCTATTCGAATTCACGGTGGTGAGATGTATTAAGGTGTATAACGCCATCCTCGGCAGGCCCACCATTCACAACTTCAAGGCAGTTCCCTCTACATATCACGGGGCGAATAATTTCTCCACCCCAAGGGTGTGGGATTAGTGAAGGGGGGCCATAAGACGTCGAGGGAATGCTATGCCACTGCCCTTTAATGGAAATAATCAATAATGGCAAGGGAGCCAGTCCGTGCAAAGGATTCACTCCTTTAGGAAACAAAAAATGGGGAAAAAGGAACATGAGTCATGTAATTAAGTGAAGTTTAATCTAAAAAACGCTTATTCGCCCGCAAAGGACTAAAGGAAATGAGTCATGGCATGGTGCTCTAGCCCGCCAGTCGGGATTAAAAAGTGATATGTGCCGGCACCCTAACTCGTCAGACGGGAAATGAGCTCTGGTCGGAGCAAAAATGCTTGGCTAGACTTCAAAAATCAAAATGTGATGACATGCATGGTGCTCCATCCCACTAGTCAGGATTAAAAAGTTATGACTGACGTGGTGTCCTAGCCCGTAAGTCGAGATCAAAACGTGATGTCTGCCAAGCACCATAGTTCGTCAGACGGGAAATGAGCTCTAGTTAGAGTAGAAATGCTTGGCTAGACTCCAAAAATGAAAAGTGGTGACTGATGTAATATCTTAACCCATTAGTCGGGATCAAAAAGTGATGTCTGCTGAGTACCACAACTCGTCTGACATGAAATGAGCTCTAGTCAGATAAGAAATGCTTGGTTAGACTCCAAAAAGCAAAAGGTGATAATTGACACGGTGTCCTAGCCTTTTAGTCGGGATAAACAATGATGTATGTCGAGCACTCCATCTTGTCAGGCGGAGTAAAAATGCTTGGCTAGACTCCAACAATCAAAAAGTGATAAATGGCCTAGTGCCCTAGCCCATCAGAGGATTAAAAAGTGATGACTGACATGGTGTCCTAGCCTGTCAATCGGGATAAAAAAGTGATATATGCAGAGCACCCCTGCTAGTCAAACGAGAAAAGAGCTCTAGCTCATCGAACGAGGAAGGAACTCCAAACAAAAATAGAAATACCTGACAAAACCCCAAGAAGAAAAAAGAAAAAGCTCCAGCCTGAGCAGATGATGGCTGACTAGATGCCTAAGGAAAAACGGGCTCCCTACCGAACAAGAACGCCCAACCAAGCATTAAAGGAAAGGAAAACATGCCAACTCCTTCGCCCATCGAATGGTAGAGGGAATTCAACTAAGGCAAATGTACACATGTAAACGCAAGGAAAGAGTTTCGAACACGTCCACTTGAACAAACTCGTCACAGGGGGCAACTCGACTTCCTAAGGTTATGCCAGGTACACGCTAAGTTATTCGACCCGACCTCTTCTAAAGAAGGCAACCCACTGGTGAATTAATCATAAGTAACATAGGGATAAAAAAAGCCTAAAGGTCAGGACAAAGTTATTAATAAATGCACCAAAGGTCAGATCAAAAGCAGTGAAACAAGGTCGAAGAATTCAAAGTTCATACAAACCAAGGTAAAAGAGGAGACGAAGTTCGACAAAAATACTTAAGAAAAAAATGGGGGAGTTACAAGTAATAAAGAACACAACAAGTTAAACGACAAGGCCTGTTGGAGCTTCGAAAACATCAGTAGCAGAAGGCAGAAAAGTTTCAACTCGGCCAATAGCTTCGATTGGTTCGGGTGGTGGTCCCCTTGGGGTGACCCGGAGGTGAGAGATGAGAGACGTCATCGTCCAGCTCGACGAGGTTAGAGGAACTAGGTAGACAATGGATTCCGAGAGAGACAGGTGGAGGCCTGGGAACATCTAGATGGATAAGGGGAGAACACAACATCTCGACAGCTTTCTAAGATTCACGAGCACCGTAGACTATCACCTGCTCATAGGCCAACTACATTGGAGTGGGTGAAGGATCGGACGAGCAAATAAGAAATTAAAGTCCCACTCGTGGTGATTGTTGATGATCTCATCATGACAACTCTCATAACTGAGGGAAAACTCCGTAAGAAGGGGCGTCTGAAACTCCAAGAACACATTTAAAACTTCCATCCCCTTGGCATGACCTTCGGTCCACCTGCCGTGATTCTCGTTCGATTGGATTTCTGCCAAGTCAAGTTTCCTCTAAGATTCCCTCTCCCTGTCTTCCTCCTTAGTCTGGGAATGAGTCTCTCAAGAAAGTTTTCCCTCCAGGAGCCTGACCTTGTCCTTCAGGATGTTCTCCTACTACTGTAGATTGGAGATAACCATCTCTCGATTGGATAACCAAACCTCCAGCTCCCCATAAGCACTGGCAGCTCGATCGGCCTTAGCCTTAGCATTACTTAACTCCCTCTCAAGGTGGGCAGACTTCCCCTCAAAGCCACCATCACCACATTAAAAGTAAGGATCTATGAAACTAAAAGAATGAAATCAGGTCAGGAACTAAATAGGGTCGAAAGAATAAGGTATTAAGCTAGAGCTAGAATTTATGTCAAGGGTATGCTCCATGAAACCATCGGGAAACCCTACCCTGATCCCTTCGAGAAGGTCGATTCCTCTCTCGGGATCAACGTTCTTGGACACCCATTCTAGTACCTTGATCACCTCACTCCGAGCTAGAGCCTGGGCCTCAGGCTGGTCGACCCCCTCTAGAGACATTGGACCTTTGGGCTTCTGGCCAACATGAGACCCCTACTAGCTAGAGCCCAATGCAACAGAGTCTCAAACCTAGGGGGAAGACTTCTCAGTGTCCTGGATGATCACCGCCCGAGTTAGAGAAGAAGACTGGGAGGAGCTCCTGGGGAGTCTCCTGTTGGATCGAGTTTTAAAATCTGAAGAAAAATCATTGAAACACGAACACTTCGTGGACAAAATATAAAATTTTTTTATATCAACCAATTTAATCATATTAAGTATTAAAATTATACATCCGATTATGCATACAAGATTAAACGTATTCAAAAGAGGTAGAAACGATTTATACATTTTCATTGTATCAGAGATTTTATGAATTTGTGGTATCCTTATTAAATGCTTCACGTTCTTCGATCTTCAAATCCAAGAACTCCAATTAGTCTTCTCACCAATAACCATTCGTAGGATTCAGAAGTATATCACGTAAGGAGATCGTTAGGAACTGAGTGTAGATTCTCAAAACAACTGACGAAGAAAAATCAAATTTTCTGCGAGTGGTTATTAGTGGGGAGAGATAAACATTTTTCTGCACTGTCTGACTAGGGTTGTGTCAACACACCTAGGTTAGGGAGGTAACCCTAATGTCATCTCTTATATAATAATTTTAGAATTTTTACATATAACCCATATATGTGTAATTTATGAAATTCACCCTCTTATTCTTTACTATTGTCGAAAATTGCATATCTTCCTAGTGTGAATGTTATATCCAAATTCATCAATCCAAATTGATAAATTTAAATTGATTTTCATCAATCAATTAATCAATTTTTCTTATTTACTAATTATCTAATAATATATTAAAATGTGAAATCATCTTTCCTTTTCGTGCCATATGCGCTTAGACTTTACTTTATCCCCCTTTTTTTCCCGGTCCAATATTTGTTCTCGAAAGTCTGCGTTTCCGTGTAGAAGCAAACTCTCCAAATTTATGACCAACCTTTCCTTTAGTGATCTTACAACGAACAGAAGTTTTTCCATTGTAAATTCGTACGGAGCAATCAACGAATTCCGGCAAAATAGAAGATCTACGTGACCAAATTTTCCTGTTCAAAAGAAGATCTCTCTTCTTCTTCATTCTCAACAGGAATGCATCAACAATTGAACATCAATTAATTTCTCTTCACTAATTAAGTGACAACACTCATCACGTATGAGTCAGGAAATACACATTGGCTCAAAACACATTTTGATCCAACTGATGTTGTTTATTCTATTTCTATCATCATAAGCTACTCTTGAGACCGACCCACATGAATAAAGTTATAAGATTTAAATACCCAACAAATTTATCTCCACAAATTCCTAACTTATTTAATCCTGATATCGTATGACTCCACTATAGGAATCAACTCTCAATTCATGCACGTTACATTTTTTGTTGGTACAAATAAACATTTTTATATCACAGTCCACATAATTTTTTAACATATTACCCTTCATAACAGAGCGGGATGTAAATTTATCATTTTACCCCTCTTGTTATTATTTTCTTAACTCTTTTACTGATTATGAATAAGAAAGACATAACAGTGAATTATCTCGTACAATTCACATGTCTTATTCAATGACTCATTTCGTTGAATACTTAACCAAGTTAATTTATTCACACACTCATTAATAAATTATAAGGTGATATTGTTACTTTTTCAATAACCACGAATTTTCATATATGCGAATCACACAACTCCAATATAGTTGAATTACAATCCCAACAGCCGAGATATTTTCCGGCAATTCGAACTCATCATTTGGCATATAAAATACCGTAAGTAACTAAGTCAAGCTTCGTATTCACCTCAGGATAAAGATAATTTTGAAATTACTCTTAAAGTGCAACAATTAGATTCAAAGCTAGCTAGGTAAACCGTTTTGCTCTAAACTAATTTGTTACTGGTCTATTCAACATGTTTCATAACATGCCTAGTTCAACCGTCAGAGTCTCCACTCCCATACCCAAGACTAGCATCTTTTGGTTCAACCTAACAGTCATAATCAAACTCGATTGCCTAGTCTATCCTAAGGCTATGAATATCGTTCTAAACTATTTTAGAAGAGTTAGTCTGAAAGACCCCTCTGTCTTTACCCTTCTTATGTTGACAAGTTTCAGGATTTGAGTAAATTATAAACATACTTTAATTAATAGAAAAACTTTCATTCATTCATTAAATTTAGTAATACAAAATGTTTGAGAAATAACTAAATACTCATAAATAGTTATTATATCCTAGTTTATGGAAATAATTCCAACATCCCCTAGATGACGCCAGGTTGCAACGAGCCTTGCCCAGGATGAGGAAGGACAGGAAGAGCCGGTGGTGGTGTCCCTAGAGCCTGGGGCTGAGAAACAGAAGGGCGAGGTATAAGGGGAGTCATTTTCCCTTTCGACCGCTCCAACTTCTTAGCTCAGAGCTCCTCTATTTTCTGAATCTTTGAGGCATCAAGTTCGTTCCTCTATTTCTTGGAAGAAGGATCATCCCCGACCATTGCTACAAAGGTGGAAACACAATTATAAGAGGTAAGGCGATAATAGTAATAACAAGAGTGGGGAAGTGACTGAGGATCATACTTGTATGAATGGGAGAATTCAAACATTCTTCAATATGAATGTCCATTGTAACGTCCTTCGGATGATCCAAATACAAGTCCGCCGGGAATAAAAACTTAAGTCTGAGAAGGACGTCGTAAGCGCGGGCCTCGACAATGGGCTTCACTAGGTAGGAAGTACGGGATATGAGGTAGGTAGGGAGTTCTTCTGGCCTCCTTTTTAGCCACTGCAAGAAGAATAAGTAAGATTAGAGAACGAGGTAAGCAACCAGCGGATGTTCTCCCTTGTCAAAATTCAAGTTCACATACAACCTTGAAAACCTCAAGAAGGTTGTCCTAGAGCCCTGAAATCATGAATCAGCTATCCTTCCAATCTTTTAGGCATAACACGGAGCTTCTAGATCTCCTCTGTCAACTGTTCGTTGGCTTGACGAAGGAAATCATACCTTTAGGCCTTGTCTGTAAGCTCCACCTTGTACTTTGAAGTGACCCTAGCTATCACAAACACCGTAGATCTATAGTGGCCAAAATGTGCTAACATTGCGGCGTTGTAGGAAAGAACTTGTAAGCGTCGACAGGAAAATAAGGATATGACATATAGACAAGGAAAATATAGAAAGACGGTGCTTACATCTAAGGTATGCACCTTAAAGACATCAACAAACTCTTCCCCCGGCAACTCGAGAAGGCAAGCCCTCCTCTCAAGATCCGCATGCGTGGACCACTAGCTATTTGGACCAGAGGGCCTCCATTCTCTACGCCTTGACGCCCCTAGCTCCATCTAGGATTCATTCGTAGAAGAAGCACCCCCGATCATTTTACGGGAAATGAAACAACGATAAGACCACACACAACAAAAGAAGGCAAAACGAGATGAACGATGTCACATACGGTTTAAAGAAGGGGTCCCAAAATTACCATGATGAAGACTCCCCGAACTTTAGCCTACCAAACAGGATCTGTCAGGAATCCCAGCTGCGAAATCTGTCCGAGGATCTGGATATAATCTGACCTGGAACAAGGACTCAGATGAGGTGAGGAAGCTGAAATGACGCTGGTCCCCTGGGATCTCAACAAGATTAAGAGTCCGGGCCTCAAAGTGGGCAGAAAGTTCTTTCTGTTTTTGCTTTCCCACTGCACATAAAAAATAAGAGGAAATTAACTCTATAATTGGACACAAGCATGCTTTCCGATGCTACGTCACGATCTCACCTGTAGTCTCAAAGACCTGAGACGTCGAATCTGAAAACCCTGGGTCCCCAGGACAAGACTCCTAGTATCTAGAGATCACGAACCAACAAGCTTCCACTCATTATACCAGGTGGGGACACTGTTCACGAGTCCCTTCACACCCCTAATCCTATCGTTGTTGTAATATCAGCCTGGGGGCCGAGAAGGAGCCTGATCACCAGATTTTTTAGGAGGATTCTTCAGTTGGAACAGAAAGTCAAATTCATCCAACGTGAAGTCCTAGCCGTAGTATAACCTCCACAGGACCCATCATCCCACCAAAACCCTGTAAAGTTTCCAATTACATCATGGTTCCTCTGTGTCACGAGGCATTGATTCTCTTGCCCGACTCCGGCAACTGTAGGTGGTTATAAGCTAGGAGATGGTACTAGATCCTTCTCGATCAGGGAGGAGGGGAAGTCGTCGGCTCTCGAACATGCAAACTCCCTCTTGGACTCGTACATGGTTCATGGTCAATACGGGAATCTGTGGGCTCATTCGACGAACTTGATTCCGTGTGACCGATGAAACTCTCTGAATCTCCCATATAGAGTAATAAAACAGAAGGAAGAATGTTGGGGGAGGGAGTTGTTAAGGGGCTTGTCTCTCTCAGATGGGCAAAAGGTGAGAAACATGAAGAAAACAACCCATTTATAAGCCTCAGAGCAATCAATGATCAGGACAATTAAAATAATCCTACGGGTCATGAAGCCATCGATCTACGAACTGACAAGCTCAGGGAATCAAACGTCACCCATGCATTCATCAATGTGATAGGTGACGCTTCGATAGCCAGGGTCGCTTGGTCCTCACCCTTCCCTCACTCGTCATCACTACCACTACTCCTGAGAGGTGGCAAATTTCAAATTTCAATAAACGCAGGAACCCACATGTGGTGAATTTCACCTCAAAAGGCATTTAGGCCATCGAAACTCGATCATCAAGGACACTCCAACATGACAGAGCCATGCCCATACGAGTTATTTAAAGCAACGAAAGCTCCCCCAAAATTCAACGCATACTTGGGAAAAGGAACGGAAGTCTTCGAACCCGAGCTGATAGGATCCACACAGAGTCTTCGACTGGGGGCAACTGTTATGAGTGCTTCCTGAAAACCAATAAAAGGAGGACACATATCCCAATAGTACTATGCACCACATGGGAATTCACAAAGTCTTAGTCATGCGCCAGGCGTCCTACCCGCCCCAACCTCACCAACACACGACGAGGGAAGTTAGGGCTAGATAAAGCTCGTAAGGAGTAAATAATACGCGCCGATGGTCTAGAAATTTGAATAACGACCCAACGTCGGCACCATCATAACGTGTCGAAAGTAAGAGTCAAGAGGCGCCTTCCCATTCCTCTCAGGTTCTAGGGTCTAATCGCTGCCACCCATGTCAGACTGGTCTCTCTCAAGTCACATCGACCTTTTTGTCAGCTCGGGGGATAATGACATTAAATGTCGTCCCCAACTCATCACATCGAGGAGGAACCGCTATACCTTTGAGGCGTCTTCGACACGCTCCCATTGGCCACATCATCAAAGCTTCATCGACACTCATCATTCTCCAAGGCTTCAGATATAACTACCACACCTGCTTCGAAACAAGGTAAACAACTCTCCCCTAAGAAAAACTCTACCAAAATTACTCAAGAATACTGACTTAGGTATCGGAGGTCCTTATGAGAGTAAACCATCCCAGTTCTCTTCGTCCTTCGGGTTCTTTATTTGTGTTTTGCAGAATTCTCAGGCCAAGAAGATTACCACATGAAGAGGAAGTTGCATGCAACATTACTGTTGAGATTTCCAATATCAACCGACTTGAATCTCAATACGTATATATATATGATTACGCCAAGAAATATGGTCAAAAAATTATAAAGGGGTGGATAAGAGTGAAAGAAAGAAAGGTAGGTTCAATAGTATAATCATTTGGAGGAGGAGGGAGGAGCCGCATCTGATGAGTAAGGTTAGAACTAACCATATGGGAAAAAGAAAAGGAAGGCAAAAAGAGACACATGATTGGTAGAAAACTATTCCGACAAGCCGCTTGTTTTTATTCTCATTGGAGCTGTAAATTTTTGTGACAGTGTCAAAGCCATAATTGTTGAGATGAGCAGAAGATGTCCCGTGTAGGAAAAAAGAAAAATAATGATTAGCAAAATCCAAAAAAAAAAAACAAAAAATTATTTAATCTGGTTTTTTTTTTCAAGCAATGCTAATTCTGAAATGATTCAAAAATATGAAAATGAGTTGGATTTTTAGATTAAGAAAAGCATAAAATCATGTTACTTAGAAATCAATATCTTAGCGAAACAGTGTCTTATTGGGATTAAGTTTATCTAATTAAACTCATCTAGTCAGATTCCAATCTAATCTGAAAATATTAACCTTAATTAGTTTAACCATTTATATGGCCTCACAGGCCAAATGATCCTATAAAATGTTATTAACCTTAGAGATTCAAATTCCATGTAGTCTCTCTCCGAAAAAAAAGAGTTATTTTTGATAATTACGATCTATAATGATCACATTTCTTTTTAAGAAGTAATGACGCCTTTACTTAATTCTCGTGGAAAGAGATTTCATGAGATTCGATTCCAAATTATCATTCCGATTGTTTATTATGATTTTAGAATCTGATTCTAAGTTAGTCCCACGACTTTGATCTTAATTAATTTTGTTGACTGTACAGAATGATATTCTTAGTAACCGGATCATATTGTGAATTTACTTTTTTTATTTATTAGGAAATGGACTTTGAAAGGTCCATTATGCCCTCAAAATAATTAATTGAAAAAATAATACTTATTTTCATTGAAGGACATTTTAGTAATGATATATATTTTGATTCTTATTCCTTGATTTAATGGATACAAATAATCATTCTTATTCTCAATAATCTTATTCATGATTCTGATTCCTAATCATTAATAAATGTATTAATCTGATTCCATATTTTGATTTCTGACCATTTTATTTTTTATCTTATTTCTAAGAAAATTGATTTCAAATTTCATTTGATTCCAATTACAAGTAAACGTGCGATAAGAGGAAGAGTTTTAGTTCAAAGGCCAAACATTTTAGTAGCAAAAAATTGCTTCATAGGTATAAACAGCTTAATTAGTAGGAAATTTGAAATCGAAAACACACTTTAAAATAAACAACGTGATTAGTAGATTTAATTAACCAAAATTGTTTGCAGTTTTTTCTGTAGATTATAAGTATTAAAGAGCAAGATAATTTCTTGAATTAGAGTTGGTTCTGGAAAATAGGAATTAAATGTGGTAAATTAATTAGTTTAATGATCTAATTAAGTGCAAAAAGACTAATCAAACAAGGGTATCTTCAGCATGTGTTGGACCCGCCATCAGATAGGTTGGCTGTCATCTCCATTGACATTGACGTGCACGTCAGGTTTCCTCGCTTCTCAAGTTATGGCAAGTGTGAATTCTACCAAAATAAGAACTAAAAATTCCACCTAAGGTTTACTGCTTAAGTTAACTGCAACATGCTTCTACAATACAAATTATTGACTTAAATAACTATGCTAATTTGTGATCAACTCAGATCACATAGAACGAAAGTCTTACGATAATCATTTAGGCTAATAATTGTAGAGATTCTTAGAATTAAGAAGAGAAGAAGAATAAGCAAAGAACGAGAGAGATGAAGAGAGAACTGATAATTAAGAAAGTTATTTTCATTAAATTTGTAATCTCTACATAATACATACATATATATATATATAAAGAAATATAAGATAACTACTATACAAGACTTCGTAAAAGACTAAACAAGATTGCACGAAGACAGTTACTAATATCAATGTTTACTGACATCAGAAATACTAGTTAACAAACCTCCATCCTGTCAAGTGTTTTTTTTACTGTTGAGTCTCATTTTCTATGTATAAGAGTTAAACATAAATAAATATAAGTGAAAGTAAGTGTTTATCTCAAGATTGATTGATTGGTCATCCTGTCTTGAAACGGACTTAAGAGATCAACCCTAGTGAGTTTTTATTATTATTTATATATACCAACATAAATATATATTATCATAACACAGGATTAAGCAAAAATGAGTGCATGGTAAAAAACGTCAGGATATGCAATTATATTCAACTTCTGCTAACATAATTTTCTTAATATAAATTATATATTCTATCATAACTAAGTTAGAATATTAATTCATAATTATATTAGAGCAAAGAATGTTATATAAAAAATGTGTGTTAGCATAATTGGGATGAAAAACATTTTACTTATTGAAATTGGTCTAAATTTTTTTATTACTTTTCATGAGGGGAAATTAGTAGCTACGATCAGTTAAAAAGTCTTTAGCTTATAACTTGCAGTTACCATGTAAATAAATAAATCTTGAGAATGGATAAGACATATAATGGATTTAAGACTCAGGGCTATTCATTTAAATAAAGACTAGCTAGGATTTTTATGCAAAGTAATAAATTTCATGAGAATTGTAACACTGTGAGTTAAACTATGATATTGGTTTGTATCGTTTGCTTGTGGGAGCGTAATCAATTGTATTAACATGAAAGAGAATGAGAACGAAAAAAAAGTGAAGAAATTGATAAACTAATAAACTTCATTACTATGCTTATTTTCTTCTTAAATGCTAACAAAAGCAAAATATGAAAATGAAGTTGTTCACAGTTTGCTTTCATTCTCAAATACTAATCAAAATTCAAACATAGACTAAACGAGTGCGTGCATGCAACGATTTAGAATAGTTTGATGCCAATTTTTGTATTTAGATTTAATTATGATGATTATTATTAAAAACATAAATAAGGTTGAACATAATCAAAAGAGCAACATCAAATCTTAACAGTAGATTTCATTCACATCTACTTCCCCACTTCAAATGAGTCAAATACACAGAAAATTCTGAGACCAACCGAGTTCTTCAAGTCAAGTTTATAATTAATTACCAGTACAGTTAATAAATATGCGTACATCATACTAATAACACGTAAATATGGCACGTACACCATACCAATTAATAACACACAAATAAGTTTACCAAATAAATAAAAGTAAATAAGTTTAGGTATAATTATAAGAGATGTTAATCCAGCTGATTATAGTAAGGTTTTACCTCTATATAAATTGAAATTTATCATTCGAAAAATATTTATTAGGTATATGGCCGATAAAAAAGACATTTTATAGTAAAAAAAAAAGAAAAAAATCCAACCAGGTCATCTGATTAATGATTGACAATGAGTCACTGTGGCAGCAATGGTAATAAGGGTTTATGTTGACAAAGGGGTAATACAATTATTGTAATTAAGATTTATAGAAGAGAACGTATATATATAATTTATTGCTAATGCACTATTTATATAAAATTAAAAGAATAATAGAAATTTGAAAGATTAAATTAGGAAAAAGATGAATTGAAAGCAACTAAATATGGCCCATAACATGTCCACTCAGTAACCTCATGATGTGATGATTTTCATTTTTCTTCCACTCCCCACTCTCCATAGCTATTCCTTTCACCAAACCTCACCTCTCCTTCTCTCTACTCTTAATTTTCCAATATTAACTTACCAACAAAATTTAAAGAAAATCTTGAATCCTAGCTTCAATCTTCATTCAATATGTCTAGTGAAAGAGGCAAAGATATTGTAGAAGGATCATCAGCCTCACCACCACAACAGCATACACCGAGCCGTTACGAGTCGCAGAAAAGGCGGGATTGGAACACATTTGGGCAGTATTTGAAGAATCAGAGGCCTCCAGTTCCACTCTCTCAATGCAATGGGAACCATGTTTTGGATTTCCTTAGGTATTTAGATCAGTTTGGAAAGACCAAAGTTCACCTCCAAGGTTGTATGTTTTACGGACAGCCTGAGCCACCAGCCCCTTGTACTTGTCCTCTAAGACAAGCTTGGGGCAGTCTTGATGCTCTTATTGGGAGACTAAGAGCTGCCTATGAAGAAAATGGAGGGTCACCTGAGACTAACCCTTTTGCTAGTGGCGCAATCAGGGTTTATCTTAAAGATGTAAGGGAGTGTCAAGCTAAGGCAAGAGGGATTCCATATAAGAAGAAGAAGAAGAAGCCGGCAAATCAAAGCAAGGGAAACGAAGAATCGAGTTCGTTGATCCATTTCTCTTAGCGCTCCTTAATCAAACTAAGCTGAATTCAAGATGCATGGTAATTTTGATATCAATTACTTTACTTCCATAGATTTTTAATTAGTCATGTTTTTTTAATATATATTTGCTTCTTTATGAAATCTTAATCCTAAACAAATAGTTTGGAAGTTGAGAAATCTAATAGGTTAAGATGCAACTAATGCTTCAAATTATATATACGTATACCTCCTTCGATTTTGATCATTGTTCTCTAAAACTTTGTAAGTATTAATTATAATGAAATGATATTGAATACATTTACACAATGAAATGGTAAGAACATCAATCCTACAACATTGTTATTATGAATGCAACATATATATACAATTTTATATTTGTGAGGGAAACAAAGGATTTAACTTTTGAAACCAGAACCCTAATGACATTAACTAAAGAACTTATAAAGATCAAAGCTAGCTAAGAGATATCCCCATGTACAAATTATGTAATAGTGAATAAATGTATTCTTTAATTACACAGAACGATCTTTTGCTCGGAGAACTTAAATATTATTTAGTAAAATATATATTAAGAGGAGATATATTTATCCAAAAGAGCAGGAGGGGTAAGAAATAAATACAAATTTATAAATTCCATTTTCCAAGACACTAATATTTTTTTTATATTTTTTTATCAAAGTTACATTATAAATTTTAAGAATAATTTGAGAATATAACTCGAACTTACGACCTCTAGAGTATGAATGTGGGAGGGGTTAATCAACTGCGTCAACCCAACTTGTAAAAAATATGATACCATTTTTCGACAAACTTATTACAAAAATTGAAAAATCTATGGCACATACTCACAATTTCATAATGTGTGTGTTGGGTCTGAGGACTTAATTATTATTTGCAAGACACTAATATTTAAACCCTACCAAAATTATCTACTTAGCATCATTGATAACTTTCCTTACATAGTTTTCTTTTATGATTTAGCAAATATTATGATATGAAGAATGGTCAAGTTAGATATGATGCACTTTTCCACCTTAACATAATTTAATAAACAAATGAATAAGAAAGCAAGTGATCAATTAATTAAGGTTCAAATGTCATGTTTCTCATATTTTAGTGTTCTTCTACATGCTTTTCTTGTGGGGGTTTTTAAGCATTTTATAGAAACAAAAGTTATAATCATAATCGAATCTCTTTGATTGTAATTAAGAATGGTTTTGTTTAGTAAGTTTCATAAAGACCCTGAGGAAATGCCCCACTCTGATTATTATTATTATTATTGTGTACCCTCTGTACTTTTCCTAGATTTGCTAATTGTCCATTTCCAATATAAGATTGTGTGGGTCAAAGTTTATTTTACCTCATCACGATGTTTGGATTTGATTCCCTTCATAATTAATTTTGGTTCAAATATAGTGTATATCCCTTTTAGGGTAATAATCCAAAGCATTAATCCAATCCTTAATGCTTGATTTCCCTTATTTAACATAAAAACTTCAGCTTGTAAGGTGAAATGATCTTAACTTAAGTTTTAGTATCATAGATAATTTATAGAGGATTTGATTCTAAATAAGACTTAAATTAATTATCGGTCATCATAACTAATCAATGACGGCTTTTATTCTTAGCGCTTAAACAGTATTTATTTGTCACAAATCTTGTGTTTATCCTAACAATTAATCATGTATAAATAAGGAAAATACTATATATTAAATAAAGCACAAAATAATTATTTATTTGTTTTCAAAATTGCTATTCGCACAAGTTGTGGTTGGCTTATGGGGAAATTCAATATTAATCATCCAAATAAGACTGGTCATGGTGTGTTTATATGTTTCAACCAAATCCTTGAATGGAGTGAGTTTTTGTTAATTATTCCCTAACTAGATTATATAGCTACATCATGAAATTTCTGCACGTGCGGAAATTCCTTTCTCTGCATATAGTATATCTGACATTGTCAGATAAAATACATTGGAGAAATGCAAAGACATTCTGTCTCTGCTATATATGTGAAAATGGTACAACATAAAGGTACCATTTGTTAAAAAAATTGCATCATTTATGTTATGAAATCGGCTATATGTGTACTGATTATCTTTGGAAGAAAGCATAAAGAATTTATTTGGTACAAAAAACCACGTCTATATGAATTAGCCATATTCTCCAATTCAATTCATTTCTTCTATATAAATAATTCTATGGCTTTTGCATTGATAAAGATTTTAGTGTATTTGTCTGTCAGTGTCTACCCAGCTCATAGCACGATCCTCGTAAGAAGATTGTTAAGAGATATTATCCCACATCGACTTTGAGTAAGGATTTGACCGTGCGCCTTATATATAAGTTGGGTCATTCCACCTAAGATCAATTGATTTTGGGTTGGAATCTAACATCCATCTTGAAAATTATGAGAGATTGGAGGAAAAAAATTACAGATTTTTATTTTCATTGTTGAGTTTCAATAAAAAGTAAAGAAGTATAGGAAATAATTTACTAATTTTCTTTCATTTCTTTTACCTTTCCTCTCCATAATTTTCCTTTATAATTTTTACGATCCAAAAAAAGGTTTGCTTTACGTGAATTTAAAACATTTGAATTGCAAGTATTGAAAATTTAGTATTTCATGCAGGACATAAAGTTTCGATGATACATAAAGAATTGTGACTCTCTCCAATATTTAAAGTGAAGCCTGGCTAGACAAACAGGAAAATATGTCAAAAGTAAAAGAATTATTCCTTTAAATAACTAAGAGATCCTAAACCCTAAACACATCAAAATTTTGATACAAAAAATCATATTGAGAGTGCTAATGTGAGATCCTAAACACTAAACACAGTGATGACAAGAAATTAGTTCAATTTAATTGATGTATGCAATGCTTAAGTAAGTTAATATTTTAATTTATGAGCATTCTCTCTCTTGTGGATTTAGCTAAGTTTGATAATTTTGGGTATACCCCTTATATTTTGTAATACTTTCGGTTATTAAAATATTTATTTTCAAACCGAAAAATAGTTTTAAGAAAAATTATATGTTTTTCAATTAATTAATGCTTCATTTCAAAACACAGATGCAAGTGGGTATGTGATGGCATGGAATTCAAATTTCGTAAGGTTCTGATAATTTGCATGGGGGAAATATATGTGCCCTAATGCTCATTTTCTTTCATTTTCTTCTTCTTTTTCCCCATTTTTGATGTTTTTAACTATCACTTGCAGTATCAATGGTGGATAAATCAAACAGCAGATTGAACTATATATCTTAAGAGAGAATCCTTTGAAGGAAGAAGCTTTTCTGTCTTAGGTTTCTGATCCATGCAGTTTCGTCTATTGTAAATTCATAATGAAGAGGTTAGTCGTCTACGTTAAACACTAAGGCTCTTCTTCTTTCTTCTTTTTCTTTTCTCCTTTCCTTTTGTTTGTAATCTGCATTCTTAAGTTGTAAACTATGACTATAGATTACTGCATTCCCTTCTATATGCCTAAATTTGCTCCTTTTTGTTACATTTTTTTTCTCTTTTTGTTTCTCGGAAGTATATATATATATATATCCTAAGGGTATGTATGGTATGCTGATCGGTTGAAAAAAATCTTTTTTTAATGAGAATCTTATTCAGGAAATATTTGTTTATTCAATATATAGTCATCAAATCAATTACATTGAATATTAAGTAAGTCCTTTTGGTTATCGCATTGTTTTAGCTGATTTCAAAATCAATTTATGGATTGCAATTTCAAGTATACTTCTTTTGTCATGATATGGGTCGAATAATAAATGTTCCTTTTTATATGATCTATGAGTTGATGCTCAATCCATTAGTTATGTTTGGTATGTTGATTGGGTTACGCAATCTCCCATTTTTTAACAACGTACTGGCACATCTTTCTAATTTGACTTCTCATCCAACCTATTATGCAATGATCATAACAGACCCAATTACACATCTGATTATATGGTCTTATTCTGAATGCATCTGCCTATGGGAAGGTACTTTCTATCTTACACTTTCAGAACAATTGCAGAAGATTCTTGTTTGGGAAATTTCTCTTGATTCTTTTAAGGTAGCTTCTGTGAAGGAAGACACTCTAGAAATATAAGCTTTGTTTTACAAATTCTCTTGTGATATTTTAAATTCTTTTTGGGGGTCTTGAAACAGTTGCTATTTTCTTTGCTTGAGTAACTTCTACTTTATATTTTCCTTTAAGCTATATATCAGTTGAAAATACTTGAAAAAACTGATTAAATTTTCTTCGTCTCTTTTCTGATAAAAAAAATTGAACAATAATTGTAGAAACCGCGTCATAGTTTAACTTATCATGGCAGTTTTGTCAAACCATTTTAAGAAAAGGATATATTGCGACGGCTCTAAGAAACTGTCACAATAAATTACGGTATGTCGCCGGTTTATCGACGAACTCTCTACCCGATAGATTTGTAGAGAAAATCACATACCCGATAGAATCTCAATCATCTCTAGCTTGGTGTTATATTGTCATGAACGTGTGTAACCTTTGAATTTGAAGGCAAACATGCGGAATAAAAAATTTGCACCACTAGGCAGAATCTTATGCACTTACCTAGATCAACACAAAACAAGTTATATAAGTTCCATACGACCGACAGTTCTATAAGAATTGTAAGATTTCATAATTCATATACAATGTCATTCCAAAATCGCAATGAAGAGTAATGTCAGTTGAAGATCATCTTGGCAATAGGGTGGAAACTTGATAGAGCTCAAAAGCTTGGTGGCATGATAATGATGGATTAGTCGCAAACACGCGAAAGAAGATTTGTCTCCAATTATAAACAAATGGATCGATCCAAGTGTTTGAAGAATGATTTAACAAGCAAGATTTACCATTTAAAGGCGAAGGAAATAGTGTGGTGGTCTTTTGACTATTTTCTCTAATGAAAGCTTTACTATCCTTAATAAATGAAGGTGACTCTTCGTGTTACTTTTTGAAGGGATCACATCAGATCTCGCTATGATCAGTTAGGATAATAATAATCATGATCTGTGACATTTTATGGTCATTACACAGCCATAAATTACGGCACAATCGTCGACAACAAGAGATTATATGGTAAACCAAATTAACTCTTCAATAAGGTTGGATCAGCTGGGGTAATTCAAATAACAAGATGATATTTTGTTACTCATTTCACTTGAGACTAACTAATTCAGTGATTGAAATGACAAATTTCACAATAACGATGGTCAAGAAACTGATTTTGTGATTCAGATTTGAAAACCTTTAACCTTCAAAATTTCAACAGAACTATCCTTCGAGATGAAGCTTTTCCATCCTGATTGAGAAAAAACCAAACTCCTAAATCTTCGAAATGAACTATTCCATGATTTTACAACGCTTTGAAAAAATCATTAGTCTACAAACTTAAGCCGGAAACATCAAAGAACACCTCTACCAATTTTTTTCTGTACACAAACAAACAGGTATTATCATCAGCAGAGTGAATACTCGCAGTCGAGCAGGCGCGAGAATATCTCCTCGCAGCTAGGCCGTTCCTGTGGTTCTGCCCAACAATCTGCAATTAAAATGGTCAATGAATTAGCTCCGCTCCGCCTAAGATTGACACGATTAAGAGAATACGCGAAAAATTAAAAAAAAGCTCAACAGATTTCATGAAAATATCTCATAAACATCCTTTATAAAGACACCTGATATTAGCCTTCCCAACGGGCCTTCCGGAATCTCTAATCGGGAACCCTCAGTGCCAACAGCATAAACTACCTGAATAGGAGAGGACACTGATCAGAAATCCTGAGAGATATCAGGAAAAAAAGGAGTTATATCTTGAAAATAAAGATAGATTAAGAACTCTCAAACATACCCTCTCTGGAGGTACGCCCTCCCATGGTCTATTGAGAGTGCAGAGTTCCCACATAATTACCCCCAGGCTGAAAATATCACATTTTTCAGTGAAGGGTTCGTTTCGGAAAAGCTCAGGAGCCATCCATTCTGGAGTACCTGCAGATGGGGAGCCATTCATGGGTCTTTCTGCCACTATTCTTGACAGCCCAAAATCACAGATCTTGACAGTCCAATGCTTATTCACAAGGCAATTTGCACTTTTTAGATCACGGTGAACTATCTTCATCCGGTGTATACACATCAGCCCCCTTATTGGTCGGCAGAGAACTATAGTCAGCAACAAGTTTATGTTCTTCTCCAAGTAAGAGCAAACTACATACTTTGGAACTCAAATAAAACCAATATCATCTACCTTGTAACATTAAAATAAATGGTGGCCACCGTAATATCATTAAACCATTTCATCCTCATAACCTCGTTCAAGTCGATTCCGGGAAAGAATCCCAAGAATCCTCACCAGAAGCTACTATCCTAGTCAAGCACTAAAAGTTCCTATTATCAAATGGGACAACACACCCCCCAAAAAAACCAGGAAGAATTACTTTCACAATCTAAATAAATATGGTTACATATGTATGTCTTGCCGATGCAAACTACTTTGATTCATGCTGGAAGTAGTTTAACTGAAATCATATATCATAATGATTCACCATATAAGTCTTATACCAAAAGTTTCTTATAATTAATTGCACAGCTTGACCACTCGTCAGGCCTCAAATACTTTCTCTTACACACTCCTATATTCCGCATATTTGCATGCCCAATTCCAGTAACTCAAATACCACGCTGTGCAGCATGACAATTGAAAGATTGAATGATGATGATCAAGGGCCTCATTGTTTTATAACTATCTTGAAATATCTTGGAAACTAAGATCTCTTAAAACACTCGACTTGTACCTAAATGAACATTTGGACCTTCAACTTCAAACAGTGCATTCTATGTGCAAACTAGAGGAGGTCGTCCTACAGCAATTTGATTTCAAATCAACCAAGCTAAGTGTTAGCATTTAGTATGCATTCATTTAAAGACATCAACCATGTAATTCCTAAAGCTTTGACAATCAAATTAAGAAAATTCTGCAGGAATTCCTTGGTCATGGTTAAAGGTGAATTAGCATGTACCCCAAAATTGATTGTATAACAAGCCCCACATTGATAACACAAAAAGCAAAAATATCGAGAAGGATGGGTAACATTAACATAGATCCAATATATAATGGCATTCCGGAATACAGACTCTGCATAAGAAGAAGAAAGAATTTGTGTCACAAAGGGAAGAACAGACCTGCAAATATCACGCAACATCTTTAGTCTTCTTCGCCAGCTAAGCTTTTTCTTTTGGCCACTCAAATGGATCAAAGAGTACAAGGAACCCATTTCCATATATTCAGTGACCATGGACAAGCGGGGAGGCTTTGTGCATGCACCGAGAAATAAGATAACTGCAGAACAGTAAAATTATTCACACAAACAGATGAGAGTTTTTTTTACTTTTATGTCCCCTAAGGAAACTAAAATTTCTACCAGAAATTTATGGAAAACACCATTCAACAGTGACCATTAAATGCAGCAATCTTAAACAAGTGAAACATGAGATGAAATCATTTTTTATAGGAGGAATAGGGAAGTACCATTAGGATGTCGAAGACGGCTAGAGAGATAAACCCGTGCACCAACACAAAGAGTATGAGGTCAGTAAAGATATGATAAATATGAAAGAGAACCAAACTATAAATATATCAGAGATAAGATACCTCAGAATGGTTATCTCATTGCAAAAGTCTTCCATGTTTTCAGCAGTTAGATCTTGCTCTAGGAAAACTTTGATTGCAACATCTGTCCCATTCCATATTCCACGAAATACTTCTCCAAAGAAACCTAGTTATTCAATATATAATAAGACATTGATAAGAGTTTATGTTATATCACACATGTTTCCGTTCTATAAAACTAAAAATCTTCTCCATTCCAGACAGATGTCTACAAACAGCATTAATCGTGTACAAGTTTGAAGAATTCTTACCGATTCCGACACGAATTCCAACTGTTAGCTCAGAGAAATCGATATTCCATTCTTGGTAAGGTAATAGAGGTTTGTTATCTAAGAAGGGAGATTCAAGAACTTTATTCCACGTCGAGGCCAATTCATCATTTACTATGTATTGTGAAGGTCCACTCCTTTCAGAAGTTTGACTCCTGTATTCATGTGGAGATGAAGGTAGTGACAATGCCCTTTGAGAACCTATTTGTCCCTGGGTAAGATATACAGAGCAGACATTTGACCAGTAATTTCATCATAACTATCAACATGAGAATTTGAAACCTAAATAGCGCTTCCAAGTGTTTAATAAAGATGCAGATGTTGAATAAAGAATTCATAAGATGCACTTAATCCCTAAAAATGACGTGCTCACTTTAAGTCCAAAAGTCAGGCTGAGATCCATATTATATGACATGTTCTCTAAATCCTGTACTCATTGAAAAGCACTAGGAAGATTACATGTAAATAAGTTGGGAAGGAACCTAAAATTTAACCTCAATCACTTTTGGATGAATACAAAAGGTTATCAGAGCCGAGCTATCCATTCACCATGTGGCGATTTGAGTCTTTCATGCACTTACCATGAACTATATGGTAAGGGGTTGGCCATGAACTGAAATAATCGGTACAGAGCGGATTACAAGCCATAATCATGGGGTGCCCATGAAAAGACCCTAGCCTAGCAAGGATGCCGAGTCTTAAAGAGGGAGTTTTAGCTTGCATCGGAAATGCACTAGGAAGATCACTGAGATTTTTTTAGCGATGCCAGAGATGTTACATAATCATATGTATCTTGCAAAGGATGACATCCTCACGTTGCTCAGTTACTGTTTCAATTAATTGTTGAATTCTTCAATTTTTCAAAGAGTGCCAAAATTGTATTTAGGCTTGTGAAAAGGACATGTGACCTTTGTTTTGACAATAAAGACTATGCTGAACAATGGTTAAAATTACATTCTAAACTTCAAAAAAGGTAAGAAATTAAGCATGGCGTCGATAGAATATTTTTTTTGGTGACTATTTTTTTTGGTGCTATACATATATGGTGCGTATGGTGTGCGTGTCTGCCCTACATTATCAAAACTAGTGATACGTACATTACGCTGGACATCAGGATGACTATTGCTGTCAACTGGAGAATGAGAAATTGGCCCATCATCACCCCGATCTCTCAAGAGACGACTTTGCTTCAATGTTTCATTCATCGCCCTCACAGCCCTAAAGCAGGCATTTAGTCATTTAGTCACTGAGCTGAGTTCGATAACTTCTTATACAGTATCTAGAAAATGAAGCCAACTTTCCGATAATCAAGCCATTTGATGATATAATATAAGTTCATGATTCTAATAGCCTCATAGTCACCAGAACTGACAACGAAATACAGCAAGTCTGCAATTGGAATGCAACCACCCATAGCATAGCAGGAAAATATCAGCCAGTTGAACAGATCATCTCATCATTCAGACACATTAACAGTTTCAGAGATGATATAAGTTCCTGATTCTAATAGCCTTACAGTCACCAGAACTGACAACGAAATAGAAATACTGCAACCAACTAAACGTAAAGCAACCACCTATAGCATAGCAGGAACATATCAGCCAGCTAAACAGATCAACTCATTCAGAGATATTAACTGTTTCAGGTAAACATTCTAGATGAAAAATTGCAAAGTGCATTGATATAAATCATCATTTGTGATCTACTATTGACTAGAATCATTTCCTATGTGATAGACCGTCGTAAATTACTGCACTGCTTAGGTTGACATCCTCGGCCCCCTAATTATTTTTAATCATTTCATCCAATGTACATATGATATCACAAACTGTACAGAAAAGACAATTTCCTTTTCTGGAAAAAATAGAATGATGAAATAAAACATTAACCTTACGATGTCATCACCAATCTCAGGAGTAATGCTCATGCTTCTTCTTCGTATTCGACGAGCCTCTGAAGTAGAAGCACCAGCCGATCTGTAGATACATTGGAAATTAAATATATAAACAGTCTCTACAGAAACTCGACATAAACAGCCTGACTGAAGAAAATATCTAACCATACAATAAGCCATATGTAACAATACTGAGTAAATATGATCATCAAACTAGAAAGTATAATCGTCATGCTGTTACAACCAAGTCAATCAGCTTACTAAAAGTTCCTCAGGCTCCTATATTCGAAAGCCAGAAAAAAACGCATTATGACTACATGACTAGTGAAATAAATATGTAACCGTGCACTTAAACCTCAGCCTAGTTAAAGATATTAACTTTGGGGGAGAGGGTAGATCAAGCAAGTGGAAAGAAACATAAATGTACATGCATTCCCAACGCAAAACATGGTTAGAAAAAATAACTTCCATCTTCATCATTTTATTTTATCATGTCCAATCAATCTGCAAAGCGAAGGACCGAATTTATTTGCTGGATTTCCGTTTCAATGACAACATTGAACATCTTCTACTAAGTAGGAAACAATATCCTAAATCAGATTCAAGTAACAACCAATCAGCTGTACTTTTCAACAGAGATTATTTTGAGAAGTTAGTGGATCATTAGAAGCAACAACCTTGATGTAGAGACATCATCAGCAAAATCTCTGAACACTTTCCTATCACCGCTAAGCATGGACCGCCCACGTGCTCGGAATGAAGGATGCTCTGGACTGGAAAATAGACAAGAAATTCAATCACATTAGCAAACTACCGAAAATCTCACACACAAGCTCATTTCTCTATGAAAGCATCAAAGTGATGACAATGACAACCCGATTACTTGCAAGAACTTCTTGGTTTGAGGAGTAGTTTCATCAATGGAAATCATAACATGTTGTAATATTAACTCTCCATTTATTCTTTGCCTATGATAGAAATATAACTATGCTTAAGTTATTATGTCTGCCGTACATCGTCCAGCCAAATACATGATAAATCCAAATACATGACAAATCGTCTTTTCTTTTCTTGATTTATACTCGAGATATCCAAGTTTTTTGTAGACAAGGATTCAAGGAATACAACTATCATAGAGTAGAAGTTTATGTAAAAGACAAAGCTCGACGTATTAGCATGTGGACTGTTTAACTTCTGAGGCTAAGAGGCTAAAACTTACTTGGCCCAAAAAGATGTAGAAACTACCCATACTTCTACAAAATCAATAAATGTATCATAGTTTCTTTTCTATAATTATTATCAGTCTAAAATTGGAAATTAATACTAAAGATGACTTGGTCTAGCACATAAAGTAGACTCGCCAGTCCAAAAAAACAAAGGAATTAAGAAGAACCTCGAACTAGCAGTCCGCTGCTCAGCAATAACCTTTCTCCGATTACGCCGCCAAAATGGAGTTGCAATGTTGGGTTCACTATGTGATAAACTGATGGAATTGAAAAGGAGATTCAATAACAGACATCTCACTGAATTATTTTTGGGTATTCAAGTCAAACAGAAACTAAGATCCAACAGTAAACTAAAAATATTAACAATCAAGAAAAATGCAACCAAGCAGGAAGTAAATTAAAGTGGAGCTCATAAAAAGCGAACACCTCAGTTTTCTCTCAATAGAGGTAGTTGATCGCAACATCATATTCCGCAATGAAGAACCCGATACATTTGAAGAGGCTTCAAATTTCTTATGGAACTGAAGACTGTCATTTTCAATACTGTGGCACATGTAACAAGAGTAATCACATCAGTAACTTGATAAAACATTTAAAATAGAAGTGAGAGTCTGAGACCTTATGCTATCAAAGATTCACTATGTTCAAGTCAATCAAGGTTCAGAAGTCAAAGCTGACCTGTCAGAGTCTACTCTCTCTGGAACACCATATAGAGGACTGTTTGGTTCTAGAGGAGAATCACATGAGTCATTTTCAGCGGAATCACTCTCTCCTGCTGCAGAAATATGAGTCATAAAAATTGCCTTGGCTGACCGGGGTAACAACTGGCCAGGAAATCGCATAAGATCGACCAAAAGTTCGACTGAGTTCAACACAACTATAACAGACATGTGTTTATACGAGTCTACACATCCAACAGCCCCATGGCCATCATTTGGCAATCCCTGATAAGAAGAATTGAAGTGGCCTTTTTCAGATACCAAGTTTAATGCACGTTATCTCATTCTAATGAGGCACAACTGAAAGATCCCTTTACCACACTAAATAAAATTATTACTTTTTAGTAACATGGAAGAACAGTCGATACCACTCGGGAGTGTTCGTTTTTACAGCAATATTTCCAAATTCCCATGATAATGTGATAGTATAAAAGACAATGTTTTGTTCATTTTAAGATCAAACAAATTCTAAATGCTACCGGTGTAAAGACATTACCCCAAAACAGAGTGATGTTATTCCCTTCCGAAATGGGAGTAAATATCATTATCACATGCATTTTATCTCAAGTGAGATCAGGTTAAAAAATATGACCAGTGCGTCTACCTCTACCAGACAGTTAGCCCACCCTAACCTAGGAAAATCTATGGTGGGTAAAAATAAAAGTAGTACTTACCACCATGAGACGACTTTCTAGACCTACAGTATCAGCTAGAACCTTAAATAAGATTGCTCGAGGGCGGCATGAACCATGTTTTATTTGCCCCAACAGCTGAACACCTCGATCCTCAAACATGTGGGAAGTTTCTTCAATCGCAGATTTTGCTGGACTTTCCAAAATTGGCCTTTTATAAAAATCAGAAACCTGGAGAAAAAGGAGTCAAAACGGGAACCCAATTTTGTATCCTATATTACTTTGATATATCAGGAGATACAGTATTGATTAGTTCATCAAAGCATCAGTGAGCAGTATCAAACTAGCCAACAAGATATATTTCCATACTTTAGGCACATGCATTAAGTAGAAAATGAAATCTCATTGCGAATAGAAACAAAGTCATTCCGCATAAGCAGATCTAGGAGTCGGTTAGAAAAAAACTAGGTGGCAGATTCAAATAGCAATCATCAAACACCTATGTTACAAAATTTTAAAACTCGATGCTTTAAATATGAGGATATTATCAGATCATTCAAGGAAGCAAAAGGACTGACAGATCCAAGGAAAGAAAAAGGGGAAAAACCAAATCACAAGAGGATATCAGTAACATCATCCAAAACCAGAGATTTCAAAAGACTTCTCACCAATCCAGCAATCTTCTTTATCATTGCAGCTGGATTTGAACTTAATCCTCTCACCAGTGTCAAAATTAGTTGCTTTAGCATTGATAACTTTTTATCTTTCTCAAACTCTACAAGAATGACATCGGCTTTGAAACCCTCGCCCTCCAAAGCATGAAGCTCTTCAAGTGTTGGAATACCATCAAAAAGATCCTTCAGCCTTTTCTCCTGTCCATGGAGCATACAACGAATTCAGAAAATAATTTCACAAAGTAACTTTATATGACTTGAACACACATGCCAAGTGAAAATTTTCACATGAAAATGTACTTCATTCATCAAAAGAGATGATTTTGGAAGGTCTAAAGAAAGTTGGGTCTAGAGAAAATTCAAGAAAAAATGTCAGGACATTTTTATCTCCTTCGTAAAAAAACAGGGGAGAGGTTTTTACTAAAAATGTAAAGTACAAAAGTTATAATGAAGAATGAAATAGCGATGCATCTTTTTCCTTTCAGAAAGTACATTTTCAACTGGTACAGCGCCAACAAATTGGAAGTTCAGTTCAAAAGGTGTATTTGGAAGCTAATTCTATGTAAATTCAATCCATGGGTAGGTGGACAGAAAGCCATAGGGGGAACCAAGTCCAAGTTGGCATATATCAACTATACCTGACAAAAGAACACATAAATGTTTGAAAAGGGTGAGTAGGAGAGGAGACATTCTGTCAAAGGATGTGCAGTGTATATATTTATACTATAATAGAACCATAAGAACCTTAAACTCCAATAGTTACGAGTTAGAATACTCCAGCTCCATTTCTTGTATTGAACGCAACGCCCAACCCAAACTAAGAAGAATCCTAATCAAAGAATTAACTTGTCCAATTTGTACATCTTAAAGCGTGAGGATGAAAGTAAAAGCAATATATATTTCTTATGTTCAGTCTTCTTGTCCCCAAGAAGAAACACAACACATTCCACCACAGCCATTTGAGACTACTCAACAAAAAAGCAGTGAAACAAGTTTTCCATTTTATCTGGTAAAACAAATTAGAAAGAGTGAGAAATTCAAATAGATCTACTCAATTAAAGTACCAGCTACTACAGAAAGCTAAAAAATTAAATAACCTCTACTTTCTTTATCGTCACACTATTACATCATTTTCCAATAATCTATGTATGGGAAAAATCATGTATCCCTTTATCTCGTAGATAAGATCCAAACAGAAAATGAAGAAACTTACCGGGATGACAGAATAGAAACCATTTGGAATTGGCTCAGAAAGCATTCCAGTGCGCCAAAGAATTTGAGATGCTCTCTGAGGTGACAATACATCACGCTCAGAAGTTCTGAGCCGCTCGTTAGAACTTAAAGTCTCTTCGTGAGAACCCAAAGTAACAGAACCAAATCTCTCAATGAAGTCTGTAGACCACCATGAAGCATTGGAAGGCCCTTGCTCTGGTGTCCCAACATCATCTTGTGTCTCCTCCATGTCCTTAGATACTTGGAATGCAATACCATTTCGCCCACAAACTTCTTACCCCATAGAAGGCCTCATCAGTCCAAGAGCAGTCAGACTAATAATACCATCAAGTACAAGATTACTTCTCAAGCTGGAGGCCATGAGACCTGCTAGTGACCAAAATTGGCTTAGCTATTAAAAAGGAGAAAATGAAAAGAGTACAGATCTAGGTTACACATCATAGAAGGGCTAGAGAAGAAGCAAGCACGAAATATAGAGCAGAATGCATAAATGAATATAGTAAATTGTGAACGTCATAAAACTATGTTACAGACTCTCCATCAAAATTTGTCACCCCTGTCTCGACACGAAATGATATGAGCGCGGGTATGTGATATGTGTCAGATTCGGCATGTACTATGTTGGGTCCTTCATATGCGGACCTCTTAGAAATATCAACTAAGTTTCAGAAATTATTCGTTGTTGCTATAGAACTTAAGTATCTATTGACCCTTGGTCTTGTATTAGGAAAGAAGATGAAGGCAATAGAGAAGATAATGTTTCATACATTAAGTTCAGTTTGAAAGTTTTTGACAAAAATGCATAGGCTTATAATTCTAAACCACTTAGAGACTATAAAAAAGAAACCTCGTACCCTTACTAATTTCGGATCCCTTTAAGCCGAGTGCCTAAATCTTAGTTTTGAAACAATTGCGAATATTCAGACCCTAAAACACTGCACCCGACACCCACACCTAAGTACATGTAACATCTACAAAACTTAAAAATGTCCATTCCTCTAGCTAATGTATCATCTACGTCACACTTTTCAGTCATGCTAAATTATAGTTAAAGGCCACCTCATCATAAAAATCAACCTCTCGTCATTTGCTAGATTTTCATAATAGCTTCTTTAACGTTGAGTACCTATTCTCGACAATGTTGGCATCCTACGTTTCCATTCAATCACGACAGAAGCATACCCTTGACCAAAGAACTATTACATTTACTATTAAAGAAACAGAATCTTGGAAGCAAAAATAACAACTTAGCACCGAAAAACAAAGTGCTTCCGCGTGTTTGATTTATAAGTTTGGCTTTCTCACTAAAAGAACGATACGCCCATTTTCACCTCATTCTATATCAATTTCCGAAATTTCAGGAATGAAGATGCAGGGCCAAAGGGGGGGGGGGGNGGGGGGGGGGATTATGTAATTGATAATGTAACACTCGCTCTTAGTAGCTTCACTAGCCTTGGGATCAAATCCAACATGGCAAAAAAAGAATCCAATCGCGAATAAAGTACAACTCAAAAACATGTATGATGAACTGCCCGAAACTTATAATCAAGTACACTTACATCATCCAAACCAAGTTGGTACTAGCATCAGAACAAAAATTCGAGCGAAGAACAAACAGAGAAAATTCAAAACAAAGATCCAGAAAAATACAATTGAAACGAAAACGAAAACCGTACCACCAGCAGATCCAATCACTTCAATTCGAATCCTATTCCTCACGGAACAGCATTCACAATCACAAAATCAAGCGACAACAGGATCATGCCTCAGTTCAAACCCCTCAGACTCCTACAAGATAAAAAAGAAGCGTACACAGATTGATAAGAAAGAAAGCAAGAAAGCGAGAGAGAGAGAGAGAGAGAGAGAGAGAGAGAGAGAGAGCTGTGGTATTTGTATAGAGAGATGGGAACGATGTACAAGAAATGGAGCGAGAGGGAGATGGATTTGATTTTTTGCCTTCGATTGATATAATTGATCGATAAAGAAAGCGATGGCCTTTTTCTCACAGTCACAGAGAGAGAGAGAGAGAGAGAGAGAGAGAGAGAGAGAGAGAGAGAGAGAGAGACGATCACGTGCATGAGGAGAGGGGGTTGGGGGCATCTGGCTCGTGGAGACCTTTCCCCGACAGCCAGCTGGCAGAGGGGGTGGCTTACCAACATCCACACCTTCATCCGCGTGAAATTTAACCCTCCTTTCTTTTGTTCTTTTCTTTTTTACCATTTTTTTCTTTTATCTTTTTTACCATTTTTTTCTTTTTTCCTTTTTTATACGATTATATTGGAAGGAAAATAATCGCAGTTGTTTTACTAACTTTTTTTTGTTATATATGAATGAAAAAATTATGATATCGAACCAAAGTAAAGTTTCAATATCATCATTCAATAAAATTTCATTATTGAATAAAAATTCTTTTTTACTTATTTCCTTTATTCTAGCATTCTCGAAGGGCGGGTGATTTTGTGATATTTTTTGATCGGTTATATTGTGTTTTTGATAAATTATTTAATAGTTGGCATATTGAATCATATACATAATGATTTGATTTAGTTTGATAGATGATCATTAATTACTTATAGTACTAAATTAATCAATAAAAAATATTCTAAGAAAAAATCTCCAACTATAGATTTCGTAAAATCCCAGTCATTTATTCTTCAACCGTTACAAGATCAACAAAATTTCATGAGCTTGACTATTGTTGTTGACATTAAAACATCCATTAGTTAACAACATTATTTTCTTTATTAACTCAATCTATGAACTTTTAATACATCTTGCGTTAATTTTTTACATTTTCAACTTTTACTAAAATTTATAAGATATATTAGTAAAATGTCATTTATCAGTATCAGTCAGATATCAATGCTGGATTGTGATCTATACTCAATATTTTCTCTTATATTACTTGGTATTTTTTTCTTATTTCTTTTTAATTTCCTTTTAAAGAAACAACGACTTGTTTTCTAATCAATGGTTGCAACAACCCTCTATTTAGCTTTGACTTTAGAAAGCTTACTTTGGACTAATCTTTTGTATTTAGATCTCATATTACATAACTTATTTGTACCCACATGCATGTATTTTTTTAACACTTTTAGTTAGCTCTATATTCAAAATACTTTGAAATACGTGTATACTCAATTGAGGTCATTTGAATTTACGATATTAATTTACTTTTATTGAACATTAGTTATAAGTTACTAAGTCGTTAATTTACTTCTTTAAGAATGAGATATGACGATAAATGAGTTACTAAAACACTGATATCGAATGCATTCAATGGGTTGTAACAATTAGGTTAATGGAAAAACAATAAACACATAACGTGTAAATATATATGAAAAAAAAAGTAAGATGATGATTAAGTACTAGCATCATTAATCACGTGTAACCATGCAGGTTTTAGTTGTGAGAGATGTACAAAAAATTAAAAAAGATTTGTCATTACTGATTTTATCAAATCACCAACCGATCAAAAAATATCACAAAATCACCAAAAAGCTAAGTACTATGCATGAGTTTGTCCTGTTCATACTTCTGAGATAAAATGACTTTAATTTTGAGTTATAGCATGATCATAGTTTATTTTATTAGTTCATAACTCGGAATCTCATGAATTAACAATGTGGTTGTGACGAACTAAACATCGTGTTGCTGGGCTCGTGTTTAGTACAGGTAAACGAAAAAAAAAACCTAAATGGTTTCATTCGGTGAAATGAAATAGTAAGAATATAATATAGATAATGTCGTTGATACTTAATTTTTTAAACATTATTTTTAATATACATAATTGTGCATTGCTTAACTTAACGAAATCTGGCTGAAGCTGCAAGGGGTGGATCATGGTGAGTTTTTAGTTGTTGGCGAGTGCTTGGACTTGGCTTAACATGTTGGTTGGAGGAAGATTGAGGTGCAAATTGACAGTATGAAGATAGTAAAATGGCTGAATTAATGTTGATGATTGTAAAGATATGAGATTAATTGAGAAGCTTTTGTGAAGAAATTAAGAGAAAGTTTCAAAAAAATGCAATATTATTAGTTGGCTAAACAGAAATTCAATTTAGTTGCTATTGGTGCGATACAAGATATAGTAATGATCAGAGATATATTAAGAGATAAGTTATTAGTTTATCTTATGATATTGTTGAGTTGGTTGAGAGGGAAAAACAATTTGTAATTAGGAGGTAGTTTCATCCAGATTGTTTTTCTAAATAAAATTTGACATTTTTTATGATTTTTTTTATAGAAATAGCCTATTTATGAATCTATAATCATAAAAAATGCTCATATGCGTAAAAAATGTCAAAATAGCCGGTTGTACACTTACCAAATAATCGACGTGCAAAAACGAATTATGCGCTCGCACAAATCAGTTTCAAATTTTCGACCGTATATAATATATAGTAAGATTCAAATATATTCATATATTTTATATATACAATATCTTACTCTATAATAAAAGAGAAGGTTTAGATGGGTGTGTGATTTTTTGGACAAATTTGCCCTTGCTACTCTTCAGTTTCTTCTTTTTACATTAGGGGCGTAAGAGTCATTTTCTTAGTTAAAAATATTGACCGAATTTCAACCGTAGGATTATTTTGATCTGGGCCGTTAATTTAGTTATGAAGATAGATCTGAATCATTTAAGTAATTTAATATGAGTCGTTCATTCACTCATATATATACTTATTTTTCTTTAGTTTTAGGGTTGTTTGATTTCCTCTTCTACTCTCTTCGTTGCTGCTGCCATAGCCTAGGGTTTTCTGCGTCCACCTCTACTTCATCGAACAGGTTAGATGTCTTTACATTTTTTTCATCTCTTTTCAAACTAACAATCGAAACGAACTGAGCCAAAAATTGTTGATCCTGTAACCTTGAGTTTGTTGGGTAGATTTTCTTTCCATCGTCGCTTCTGATTGATTTTGTTCCACCTTTGTTCAAGATCGGTTTTGGACGAAACTGGGATAAAAACAATAGATTTAGAACTTTAGGTATTGCGTAATTATAGTTATGCCACCATTTGATTTGGGTTTTTTTCATTTTCTTGATTGAATGACAAATGTTGTTTTATTGTCGTATTCGGCGGTGAGGTAAGATTGATATTTTTTGTTGTTTCTTAGGTTTTTTATTCTGCTGTAGCGGTGGTTTCTTGGGTATATCTTCAACAAATTGTTGTTTTTTTCTTCATTTGTTTGGTTGTTTGTGGTTGTCTTTTATTGTCTTTGGTAATAGAGGTCAGTTTAGTTGAATTTGTGTTTTCTGAGTCAGAATAAACGGCTGCTTATTTGATTAGATTGTGTCCATGTGCCTTCACGTTTTTGAATCTGTCGTGGAAGTGCATAGACAGAGGATTGAGTTATTGAGTTTTTTAGGGAATGGGCAGTCACGTGTATTCATATGTTCAGTTTTGTGTCTTCACATTGGCTGTTAGATTTGGTTGTTAGAGGTGATAATGATTATCTTATCTGATATTTTCAATTCCTTTATATATGTGTGTCTATTAATGATATTAATAGATAATAGCCTAATTTCTGTCTCTATTTTACTTGTATTTTTCCTTTGTACTTTTAATCTCCTATTTCGGGCAGTAAAAGAGCTGAAAAGGATGGTCGATCAGTGATCGTTGTTGGTGGAGACAAGGTAAACTTGTAGTATATAGAATTTTTGCTTATTGGCTGTTGGATTCGGTTGTTAGAAGTAAAGATGATTAACTTTAGTTCTAAATTAAAGGTGAGTGATTTAGTTAGTTCTTAGTTTGATATGGATTTTTTTATCTATTATAGCTTTGAATGGATTGGAATACTTGGATTATTTTAATTTTTTCCGGTATTTGTGTTTTCTAAATGTTTTCGCGTCACATGAGGTATTGAGCGTAGTAATTTTATTGATGCTTAAACTAGGATTAACTGAATAACGTATCTATCTATTTAATTTATGATGATGTTGTTATGAAACTCATGAAGCCATCACTATTAGCAAAAATTATCAAATAAAGTACGACTATGCAATATGAGAATTGGAGACAACTTAATGGTCATAATCTAAGTGGATTTAATTAGCATAGTAAGATCACTTGCAAAGAGTATAACATAACTGGGTTTTCATCAATCACCGTAGTCTCGAAGCAAGCTGTGAAGGGTAAATTTTGTCTTTAGGTTATCGCATATAGCAAGCCTTTACCTGTTATGTTTTCGTTTACAATCTATAATATTTATCTGTACTGTTTTATTATCGAAACTGTATCTGATTTCACAATACAAGTACTTAATTTCGAGTTGTTCTATCTACTACCGTTCAACATCTTCATCAGAAAAATTCCAGCTTGTTGCTCTAATTGTGCTTAAGTACGTCTGGACATAAGACGCATGCGAATTAAATCTTTTATGCATTCTTTCTTTGTCAAGCTTTAATTATTTGTTCAATAATTGGCAATTGCTTGTGTTTTTCCCTTTGTTACTTCACTGTTATGTTACTGAAAATATTGCAATACTTGGTCGTGATGTTTGTAGAATGGTGGGTGACTTAGGTTTTAACTGATGTTTTGTTGTTGTTCATTCTCTCGATTTACTGTAATGCTTGGTGATTGATTCATGTAGAATGTTATTTAATTCCAACCATTATGGTGCAGAAGTAGAAGTTTAAAAATTGTATCTGAATATTATATTATTTTATGATGGTGAGTTACAGCTCTTTTTGTCCTCGATCTTTAGCTTTTGATACATCTTTGCACAATTTTGTGTTGATCCAGCATAAGATCTTCTTTAGTATAGAAGATGATGAATCCAGATCACATTCATCATATCTGAGATATGATACTTGATGTTTCTCTAATATGCTTTGTTGGTTTAGTTGCTTTTGATTAACTGTTTGGATGTTGTAATTATTGATGACTGATCTTAATTCCATACTCCTACGCACCTGGTAGGGGGTAGAAAATGTATTTGTTTGTGTTAGAGCAACAAAGTTGAGATACAATTTGCTACTTACTCGTGTAATTATGGTGTATGTCTATTTCAATACTTATAGTAATTTTCCTACTGACAAGATCCTTAGTCAATAGGTTTTAACATGTAAAGGTTCGTAATATCTCTTTTTTAAGTTGTCATATTGTTGCTATTGTCTTCTCTATCATTGATCTTGCCGATTGAAAAGCCTTTGAAGGTCTCTCTTATTATTTATTAGTTAGTATTATGCGCTTGACTTTTATCCCTGCACATATATGTCTTAGATGTAATGCTTTCATTTTACAAAGTTAGACTTCATAATTAATTGTAAAAGTTTCTAAGTTGGGTCATATAAGTGATTTTATTAGGATGAATTATCAACTTTAATATAATTGACCTTCAATATTCTTTTCTTACAGATTTGCCGAAAGGTCAGACCAGTCAGTGGAGAAGACATCGAGGTGATTTTAAAGAATACACGATCATCTGTCTCATCTTCACGCTTATCGTTACGAGAAAGTAAACGCCGAATACGATAGTACTTTACTTATATTAACACATGTCTTAGTTCTTTTTGGACAGTGTTTTTTATGGTTGTTTCCAGTTTGGAACATTTGCATTTATTATTCCAATTACAAGAACAATTGGACATTGTTAATCTTCTTTAGGTTCAATAAGTTAAAGTCTTTTTTAGGTCTTTCGTTGTTATGATATTGGATGTAACATAAGTTGTAAAAAAACTCTTACATTTAGTCGGATGATACCTGGCCAAATGCTTGGAAGATGTAGGATATGAAGACTTACCATTTACTTATGCTTGAGTTGGAATGAGGCTCAGAAGAACTTCCTTGTGTTTTGGAAATCTCTTTGGGGTACTAGATTTGCCAAGAAGTAGCTCTTCTCTTTGCTTGTATTTAGAAGTTGTCTTATTTCCCTGTTACGATCATATTGTCGTGATTATGATGAAATTTTAAGGTTCTTATAGATCATTATATGAGATTATATGCTAAGATCATCTGAATTGTAGTTGATACAGTGATAAATAGCGTTGGTTATTTATTTATTTTTAACTTAATAAATACTACTTAATATGTAATTCACAGATGTATTTTTTTAAATTGACGATTATCCTCATATAATGATTCGTCATTTCCTCTATAATTTCTATCGCAATTTGAGTGCATCTTTTGACATTTCCCTATTTATTAGTTAAATGCTTTTTCAATTTTACTATTCAACCAGTAACGTCTCCTGCACATGTATTAGAGAGTACATATGATGTTTATCTATCAATAGCCTTTTGCAAATCTGGTATGAATGTGAAGATGTCAGGTTTGTAAATTGTAACATCTTCAAGTAAAATTGGACTCGATTGATAGGATCGACTTAGGATGACAAATTTAGGACCAAATGTTAATTCTTCTGCTAAACGTTGATTTATTTTTTAATTTTTTTATGTCTCGAAACAATCAGAAGATTATTGAGAGTTTATAAGCATAAAGTTGGAATTTATAACACATGACTATCTCGTATGCTTTATAAAACTTGTGTTGGTCTTAGATTGTCATCTTTAAAGCATTAACAGAAATTTAAAGCATTATATTGATTAATTATTTTAAAAAAATTCAATACTCATTTTCCCTTTGAATTCTCTTTAATTAAATCTTAAATTCATAATCTCAATAAAATTATAAAGTTTAATCTGTTAAAGAAGTTAGTAATAAAAAAATAAAGGAAGCGCTTTTAAATCTCAATGACATTATAAATTTGACTGTGTTGAAGAAATTAGCAACCAAGAAAATAAAGGAAGTCATTTTAAATAAATATATCTAAGAAACAAATAATAATTAAAGTTTAAAATCATCATAAAATAAATATGTGAGTATGTGAGAATAATGATCCATTTTCGATCTTTTCTTCTGATAATGAAGAGAAAAGGAAGTGATATTTAGAAATAATGATATTTAAAAAAATATTCAAATATAGGAAACAAACAATCAATCAACATTGGAAATAAAGAAAGAATTGTGAGATTGAGAGAAATTGAGATTTACTTTTAGAAGTTGATCGTTCAGTAGATTTTCATATTTGACATAATGTTTTATAAATACATATAAGTAGATTAAACATGTCGGCATCAAAAAAGTGAGACACTGTATTTTTTCCTCTGTACATGTACATATAGTAACGTAGTTATTTACTTCTAATTAATAAGAGATATATTTCTTCCTTGCCAGTTAAACATAAGTACTTTCTTCTCTTTACATTTGTTTGGTGCATCAACTCTGCTTAAGAGCTACTGATATGGTAAGATTACATTTTTTAAGTAGGAAACTTTATTATAAATTATTTACTCTTACATTTTTATTAATAATCTCAATTTTATCATTGCGATTTTATCAATATGAATTTTTTTCGTCGTAACTTTCTTAATGTGACTGTTAGACATGGATCACGATCGCGGATGTGATTGATTACGAAATATTAGCGATAATGGAACGCTAATATTTACTAATTCTGTGAACATACTGAAATATAATATGTAATGACTGATGAAAACATTTTCATACGGCGAGTTGGTCTTTTGATAGAGGTTTTCATATTCTTTAGCTTTGCTGAAGATTCATCAAAGTATGATATCCAACGTTTAGAGACCTGATCAGTTTACAGGTACAAACCTTTATATGTCTACCTATAAATGTATTTTCTTTCTACAAAGCATTATTCTAAAAGTTAGAAAGCTTCTGTTTGATAAGATCAATCCAACAATTTAATCCACCTATTGTATATTCATATATTCGATCAAAAATATAAAACAGACAAGAAAAATAAAACAAAAAAACTTACAAAAAAAAAAGTGAAATATTTAATATTTGTTATTTTTGTATTGATTAGTACTATGTAAATGATGTAATAGATATATATTTATTTAAAAAATTATTAGTGATAAGAAAATATGATAGTTATTTTGATGCTATTAATTTATTAATGTATTTTATGAATTTTTCAATGACAATTGCTATTAACATAGTTATATAAAAACTATTTATGATTATTTTATTTATAGTAAAAAAAAATAAATCCTTGAAAATATAATTAGGCAATTTTTTTGACAAAATTTTGAAAAAAAATAAGATATATCTTCTTTATATTATTTATAGTTATATTTTTATTGTAGCTTTGAATCTAATTAAATCATATTTTGTTTTTAGGTTAAATTTCCTCGCAACAAAACTCCAATCATCTTCAAACTAGATATTCACAATTATCCAAGGAACAGAAGAAAAACAATCGTAGGCGATGTAGAGAGTATTACGCTAGAAAGAAAGTATTATCATGTATAGATGATGTTCATGATAATGGAAAAAGAACTTCAACAGAAGAGTGGTCAATGAATGAACATATTCCTTCTGAGTTTTCATATTACTCTCCGCACAATTATCTGAAGAAAAGAAAGAGAGTGATCGTAAGCGAAAGAGAGAGTATTACGCTAGAAAGAAGACATTATCATCTATGAGTGGTGCAATTGATAATGGAATAAAAAATTTAGGCGAACA
This sequence comes from Datisca glomerata, assembly GCA_003255025.1. NCBI lineage: Eukaryota > Viridiplantae > Streptophyta > Magnoliopsida > Cucurbitales > Datiscaceae > Datisca > Datisca glomerata. The sequence continues at coordinate 2,472,961 of QANY01005263.1, read as the reverse complement.
TTCTTTGGTGGCTGAACATATTCCTTCTGAGGCGTTATTACCCTCCTCCGTTCCTGTTTGTGAATTCTGTTATGCTATCAAATTTCCTCATGAGTCAAAAAGTTTTTTTGCTCCAACGGTGAAGTGATTCTAGCTTCTAACTGAAGAATTGCAAGTTTATATTATTCAATGGATGATGAAGCTGTTGAGTTCTGAAAGTATATACATACATATAACAATACAATGACTATTACATCTTTTGGAGTTAAATACGATATGGACTTATCAAGGAGGAACATGGGAATATATACATTTCGCGTTCAAGGACAAGTTTATCACTATGTAAATGATATTATGCCGCTTGATGACCATGCTTTTTACGTACAACTTTATTTCTTTGATACGGATCATGAAATAGAGAATCGTCTGTACAATTCAAGCAAATTGGCTCGCACTGTTCTAGATAAACTCCTACGTATCTTACGTTTTAATCCTTGCATTCAATATTTCCGCTCGTTAAAAAATGTCCCTGATTTAGCATCACATGATATTTGTATTCATAATGGTGTTGATTTGGATCAACGTGTATATAACGCTCCTTCCAGTTCCCAAGTTGTTGCTATTTGGGTTGGAGATTCTACAACCTATAATCATTCAACTCGTGATATTATTATTCAAGGTAAATCTGGGCCAAAACATAGGATACAATATTACTTTGGATGTTACGATCCCCTGCAATATCCATTATTGTTTCCTTTTGGAGAAAATGGATGGCATCAAGGTATTAAAAGGATTGATAGGAGACATGGAGAATTTGTATGTATGGAGAATTTGTATGTACGGAGAATTTTATGCTCTTGCAAAAAAGTATATCGGAAGAACAATTAATGCGAAATAAGGTTCAGTTAAAGAGGAAGAAGAGAAATTTGGTTTCTTGTCATGAGTATTATTGCTATAAACTTCAAATACGCTCAGGTGATAAGTCTATACTATTACATTTCGGTAGACTTTTTCAATAGTATATAGTAGACATGTACGTAAAACTTGAAAGTTCAAGGCTTGATTATCTTCGAAATCAAGAGAATGAGATAAGAGCTTATTTATATCAAGGAATACTTGATAGCGTTCATGCTGGTGAACGAGATGCTAATAAAATTGGACGAAGAATCATTCTTCCTGCATCTTTTATTGGCGGTCCTCGTGATATGAAAAAAAGATATATGAATGCTATGGCCTTAGTTCAACGTTTCGGTAAGCTTGATATATTTTTTACCATGACTTGCAATCCAAATTGGTCTGAAATAAAAGAAAAAATGACTTCAACTGAGGGGACTCACAATAGACCTGATTTATTGAGCCACATATTTCATACAAAGCTGGAGGAACTGAACATTGATTTGTTTAAGAAACAAATCTTTGGTCATGTGGTTGTATATGTGTATGTTGTGGAATTTCAAAAAAGAGGTATTCCACATGCTCATTTTCTCATTATCCTCTCTCAAACTTCTAAAATCATTCCACCAGAATCTTTCGATAATTTTGTTTCTGCTAAAATTCCAAGTTCCCATAAAAATCCTCATTTATCAAGAATGGTAATCAAACATATGATGCATGGACCATGTGGTTTATTAAATCTTCAAAATGCATGTATGCGAAGAGACGGAATGTGTAAGAATAATTATCCTAGGGTATTTTACAATGAGACTACACAGAGAAAATATGGATATCCAAGCTATAAACGACGTGATGATGGTACGACGATCATTGTTAGAGGTGCAAAGTTAGACAACCGGGGGGTTGTGCCACATAATCCTTATTTATTAGCTAAGTATGACTGTCGTATAAATGTAGAAATTTGTTCAACCATCAAAGCAGTTAAATATTTGTATAAATATATATACAAGAGGCACGATCAAATTACTTTTCGCATCTCAACCGCAGATGAATCTTCTTATATTGATGAAATCAATTCATTTCAAAATGCAAGATGGGTCTCCCCACCTGAAGGTATTTGGACAATATATTCATTAGTGTTGAATGAAGTTAATCCCGTAGTTATAAATCTCCAACTACATTTGCCGTACAAATAACCTGTGTCATTTAGGAAAAATGACGACTTGATTAATGTGTTGAATTATGAATTTTGCTCAAGGACAATGTTAAATGAATTTTTCAACATGAATAATATTAGTGAGCATGCTAGAAGGTTATTATATAAAGAGTTTCCGGAACATTTTGTGTGGATTGAAAGGGATAAAATTTGGACTCCAAGAAAATAAGGTCAATCTATTGGTCGAATAGTTGTGGTTAATCTAATGGAAGGTGAATGCTATTATTTACTTTTGTTATTAAATCATATCAAAGGTCCTGCGTCATTTGACGATCTGCTTACCATTGATGGTACTGTCGCTTCATCATTTCGTGACTCTACATTACTCAATGGTCTGTTAAATTTAGATTTTTGTATAGATCAATGTTTAGAAGAGGCGTCTGAATATCAAATGTCAAATGCTCTTCAACAACTTTTCACAATGATTTTAATATATTGTAATCCATCTTATCCTAAGCGGTTATAGTTGAGATTTGAACAACTACTTTCGGAAGATTACTGTAAAACGTTGTTGACTCTAAATATTGTAAGAATTAAAGTATTGCAGCAGATAAATATGTTCCTCGAATATATGGGAAAATCATTAAGAGATTTTGGATTATTTGATGAAAATCTAGAATATGAAGTTAAAGAAAATAGTTTCAAAGAAATAGATGAAGAACTATAAATTATAGTTGATGAACAAGATCTTAATGCAGCTGGACAACTAAATTTTGAACAAAATGTGCGTATGATGCAATATTAGAGAAAGTTTTTCAAGGAACTTCAAGAGCATTTTTTATCGATGGACTTGATGGTAGTGGGAAAACCTTTTTATATTGTTTTATTCTTGCAACAATAAGATCGAAGGGTTTTGTTGCGCTTGCAACAACATCTTCTAGAGTAGCGACTCCTGTTTTACCTGGTGGTTGTACCGCTCATTCAAGATTCAAGATACATTTAGATGTTATAGAAAATGTCAATTTCTCTGTCACAAAACAATCTGGTCTAGCTCATTTACTACAAATTGCTAAAATTATTATTTGGGATGAGGCTCCGATGTAAAAAAAAAATAATTGAAGCACTTGATCGATTACTTCAAGATTTAAATGATAATTGTGCAATATTTGGTGGGAAAGTTATCGTATTAGGAGATGATTTTCATCAAGTTCTTCCCGTGATTCCAAAAGGCTCTAGATATGAAACCATTGAGTCCAATTTAGTAAGTTCCTATTTATGGCCGAAATTCCAAAGGTTTCATTTGACTACGAATATGAGATCGTTATTAGACCCTACATTTGCTCAATATTTATTATCTATAGGTGATGGGAATGAGAAAACTATAAGTGACGATTATATTGAATTTCCAAAATCTATGCTTCTTCCATATACGAATGACTCAGAATCGATAAATTATTTACTAGATGCAGTCTTTTGCGACATACATCAATTTCCGAATAATTTAAGATCAATGATGAATAGATGCATTCTTACTCCAAAGAATGAAGACGTTAATGAGATAAATGATATTCTCATACAACGTTTTCCTGGTGAGATAGTTAGATATTATAGTTTTGATGAAACTTTAGATAATGACAACGATAGAATTCCCAATGAATTTATGAATATTTTGATACCTACTCGATTTCCTTCTCATGAATTATTATTAAAACCAAATTGTCCAGTGATATTACTTTAAAATATTAATCCATCCAAAGGTTTATGCAATGGAACTAGATTAATATGTCGACAATTCAAACAAAATATAATTGATGCTGAAATAGCTACTGGACATTACAAAGGAAAAAGAGTATTTCTACCTAGAATTACATTTATACCTCTTAATGATGAGAAATCTTTATTCACGTTTAAACGAACACAATTCCCTATTCGTTTAAGTTTCGCTATGACAATAAATAAAGCGCAAGGTCAAACGTTAGATTTTGTTGGTATATATTTACCTCGATCTATTTTTTCTCATGGACAATTATATGTTGCTTTATCTAGATTGAGAAACTCATCATCTGTGAAGATATTAATTCGTCCAACCAATGAAAAAGATATTTGTACTTACTCATATACAAAGAATGTTGTATATAAAGAATTTTTATCTCTAGCTTTTCCTATTGCTGAAAATGCTATTTTATGATGAGGTAATATTCATATAAATAATATCTTTATTATATTTAACATAATTTCTCTTACATAAACAATATAAGTTCTAGGAGTATGTTAATTTTAAAATGTATTGCAGGAAAGCTATGGATACTACAACGAGAATGATAAGAGAGATCACACCGAACATGAAAAACTGGACAGTAAAGGCGATTATTGTAGAGAAAAACTTATCTAGAAATGCAAGGAACAATACTATGGCATTACAAAGATTGGTACTAGCTGATGAAGAGGTAAGTATATTTATAATAATGTTAACTAAAATGTTTATGAGATGCATATTCTAATTATGTCATTGTTTATTTTACTAGGGAACGGAAATTCCAGTCACGATATTTGGTCGTGACATACGAATCTTACGTTTTTCTCTTACTTTAGGAGATACATTTTACGTATCAAACGCTATTGTCCAGTTCTGTAGAGCCGATTATCGTATTGTTAACAATCCTTATCAATGGATTATGGATGCGAGAACTGTTATCAGAACAACAACATCGAATGAGAAAATAACACCGATTTGATTATCAGTTTGTTTCACTTCGCAATATGTCAACACATGTTGATTCCATCCATTCAGTTGGTAAGGGATAACATTTACTTTTAATTTATCATTTTTTACATATTTTGTTACATTTTTGTAATAGATTTACAAAAAAGAAGTATTCCACTATTATTATATAAAGTATTATATGATTTTGCAGAGGTACTCGGGGTTGTATAAAACATCCTACCTGCAAAGACAGTGACTACCGTGAATGGAAATACTATAATCCGTGAAGTCATAGTTGTCGATGAAGGATACGTCAATTAAATTTAGTAATTATAAATTATAACTATTTATATATGTTCCTAATTGTTTCTATTACCTTATGTTTCTTACAGACTGTAACCAATGATTTTAACATATTGGGATCAATTTGTTGGCGTTGAATGCGAAGCAATTATACAAGAAATAGAAAGCCAACCGATAATCCTTGGAAGACGTCTGAGAGCATCGTCATTTCATAGTATTTGTGTATATTTTTTTGTTGCTTTAGAATAAAATGATGAAACGTAAAATTTTTAATACAATATTTTTATTTGCAGATATTTCATATCAACAAGACCAACTTCCTCTCTGATGATAAATCCCACAGTAGAACAAGCAGTTGAACTTCACATATGGTATGGTTAATTTACTAAACTTGAGTTTAGTGAAATTTTGATATTCTAACTTTCATATTATTTGTAATATTAAAGGAGCGTTAGTCATAAAAGATAACTTCGGGAAATAACTCGTGATCAATGTACACAATTATCAATGTATAATCCAGAGCAACCGACACAAAATCGGATAATCAAGATCCAACAAGTCCCAGACATGCTCGATACGGTATTATTTTTAACATTTTTTTATTATATGTGTGTTTTGATCAAGAACGAATTTATATTAATATTTATTTACAGCGTACAAGCATCTGGACAGAGTCAACAATAACAGTTTCTAATGAAAATCAACGATGTTGGTATACGGCATGTGAATTGTAATCATGCCACTGAGGTTATGTATCAACAACGTTTTCACCGTAATTACTGCTAGAAGGACGGTGCTATAACAACACCCAAGTAAGATATTAAAATAAAAATTCTTTTCTATAGTATTATTCATCTTACTACTAACATATTACAAATCTTTATAATAGATGTCGCGTGGAAGTGACATTGTCAGATGATACCGGTTCACTCACAACCACTTTATTTATAAAATTTGCTGAAAGTTCTTAAGTTGCACTGCAAAACAACTAATGGATTTTGATACTAAGGTATATGATTTTTCTATTGTAATTAAGTTTATTTATATTTTACATATTTTTACACGTTTGATAATAATTTTTAAAATATTTATCAGGACACACCTGTTCGACTAAGCACAGTTGCCCAGACAATAAGTAATGAGCCAAAACCTGTATTAATAAAACTTTGAAGATATGCACAAATAAATATTAGATATAATATAGTCAGAGTAACTGAAAATTTGGATAGTTCATCACCTGACGAGTTATCTGCTTCTACAAGTCCAAGAAATACTTCTACTGTTAATGTAGAGAGAGGACATTCGTCATCCTCTACATGAGTAGAATCACTATGTTTAAAATTTCTTATAAATAGATATATGTAAATATTGTTTATTGTAGGATTAGATTTGTTATATGCATGTTTTTGTAGTTTANATATTTTATAGGATAAAATTTCAGTGAAAACTAGCGGAGATTTTGGATGAAGAGTATATATATTATATAAATAAAATAATAACACATTTATATTATTTATGTATTTCTTATGATATGTATGTAAATAATGTTTAAATATATATTAACTAATTTATTATAAATTATAATTATTATTTATCTCAACTTCCGTTATATAAATGTATATTATAAATTATACACAAACATATTATTATAACCGATCACGTGCAAACGTGCCAGTTACATAGTATTATATAAAAGTTGTGGAAATTACTTCATTTTTCACGCGGAGCTTGTTCTTAAAGCCGTTTTTTAAGAGTTGTGAGTGAGTATTTTTTATTTTTTTATTTTTCTTAAAAGTTTATGATGCTATCCCCCAACCATCCCACCCCAAGCCCAAGCCTTATAGTAGACAAATACAGGGTATGGACCAGAGGACTTAGGAGTCCAACAACCGAAGTTCTAAGGCAATCATCTATCTAGGATTACATCCTCCTTGAGAGAAATTCCTAATATTCAAATTTTCTTTTTATCTATTGAAATATAAACTATACATAAGAATATGACCTGCAAATAATTTTTTTTAAAATTGAACATATTCATTTTACATGACTAAATTAAATCACTTAGCACACCTTTAATTTCATTTTACACGTCAAACGATCTCAATCTTGACACTTAGAAATTAAACGATACAATATTTTCAAATTAGCCAAACATAATAACATTGTAAAAGAAATATTACGGATATAAAGACCAGATTGGGAATACCACCAATGAACAAATTAAACAAAGACATTCTTACCAACAAGAACAAGCAGCAAAAGCTGTGAACAGTAACAAATGATATATATGATTGCTGTGTAGAAAATTCAAAGGCTACCGACACAATTTTTAGGAAACGTCAATTAGATGTGTGACTATGTACCACAGGGCAAATATCATCAAAAGAAGAAAAATAAAGAAAATGGGGCATAAGTTATTGCAAATTGGATGTAAACTAAACAATTTTTCATTTTTTTTTTCCAAATACAAACAAATATGTTTGACTGTCGGTGGATATGTACATAATATGACTATGAAAGCAAACAAAGCATCCAAATCAAATAAAAATAAGAGTTTTGTCCTATTTCATTCTATTATTATTATTATTATAAAAAAATGAGATGGAGAATCACGTTTTTAAATTGAGACTTGGAGTCAAAGAATTACTTCTTTTGAAGTCACAATTTCTTTTATTTTATTGATTAACCAAAATTTCAGTCATTCAATTTAAATCGTTTAAATATGATCAGACCACTTATATACATCAAATAATTAACGGAAGACTTATATGGATCAAATAATTAACTACTTCTACTATAGGGCACCTACGATAGATATTATAGACCTTCTGAGCTCTTTAATTTTTTATAATATTATAAAGACATTTTTTACTCACAAAAAAGATTTCTATCTTTTCAAAGAAGATTCTTATTATATTTATAAGAAAAAAAAATAGCAAGTTGCAGTTTGTTTACATGAAGAAAGAAATAGTTCATCTGACAGTGTGCTTTAGGTAAAGCCAGTAGAAATATTGGACCACAAATAAGAGAAGGAAAACAAATCTTTTGCATAAGAAGGATGCATGCAAAGGATTTAAATGACTCTCAGTAGCTACCATATCTTTGGTCCTTTGACTATCAGTTTCCCAGAATCCAGGAAGAGAAAATGACACTTAGTAGCTACCATATCAGTAAATATACGTACTTGAAATCAAATATATCTCATTATTTCCTGTGTTGAATTCAAATTAAACCTTTGTTTCAGTAGTATTTTCTTCCACAATTCAGACTCAATTTCTGTAGATTCACTGCGTCCTGAGGTTGATCTGTAAATTTCTGTAAATTGGGTGTAATCTTTTATTCTAAAGTTTTATAGTGGATATCTGTTATGACAGTGACTTAAATAAAAGAGATCAATAATTGAAAATATGGTAAATTTCATAGGAAGTCATTATTAAAATAATGTAAAAGGTCGTTTTTCTATGATGATTTGTCACAAAGTTCCAATCCAGCACTGATTAGTTCTAACGGAATTTAAAGAAAATGGTGCTTGAATTATAGGAACTCAAGCAAAAATTCAAGGACATTATAATTTTACATTATGACCTTAAAACCCGTCAAATTTATTGATTGAAATGACCATTTAGATATGAGTTGTGACTTATTTTTCAGAACTCACGAAACAAAACATAGTAATTACGTACTAATACGCATGCCAAATTGGGTTTAGAAATTGTAAAATAAGAAAAAAAAGGAACTCTTCCTAAATGCCAAAATAATGGTCATTAATTATACTGATCTGCCAAACAATCAACGTAAAAGCAAAAGTTGGCGAAAAAGGAAGGTTACATTTGTGAATTGATCAATGATAAACGTACTCATGGTCAGTTTAAAAAAATGTAAAAAAGAAAAAAATTGCAATAATGAACTGTAAAGTGATCAAATTCATGTCTAAATCATTTTTTTAGAGTGGAAATGGAATCTTCTCCAGCAACTTGGATTTGAGGACAGCTTTTATCGTTTGAGATTAAAATTCCAAATACCAGTTATATATATATATATATATCTTATTGATGTATCTCAAATATATTAGTGTTTATACTTCATCTATATAGTGCCTCATGTAGTTCGTCATGTCAGATAATGAACATACAACGCAAATGTAATCTTTCAAGTGATGTACATTATTTTATTATGTATATATGTTTCTCATTTAGGTCATATATATCTAAAAGTTACCATAGTGACATACCCTTAACATTTGTTAGACAAGAAGTTAGTTAATATCAGTTAAAGAGCTAGTGAAGTAGTCCAGTCAGCCTTGCTTACATGGCAAAATTGTTATATCGGCTTGGCCTACGTATTAGTATGTTATCAGACAGTTAGCTTAGCTTCTTCTTCTTTTACACCAATATATTTAAAGTGAGCTTTGTGTAATTGATTAATCAAGCACGTGAATGAGAATTCAGTATAAGATTTTCTCTATCTTTCTCTTTCTTTATATCGTATCAGAGCTAAGGTGTCTCTCTAAAAAAAATTATGACCTCTATGCATTCACATGGCTTCCTCTTTTCCCGAATCCACAAATCCTGCTTCATCTTCTCCATTCATACTTGCAACAAAATCCATTCTATCATCCTCAACCTTCTCCCCAAAAACCTAACTCTAATTACTATCGAGTTAGATCGCATAAACAACTTTAGTTTCTGGCGATCTCAGGTATTATCTACTGTCAATGTTTATGGTCTGGAAGATTACCTGCATGGCACCGTTGTTTGTCCAGAAAAAGGATGTTGTTACTTCCGTTACCACCTGTAAGAATTCTACTACTCTCAATAATACAATATTTTCTGGTTTGGAAAATGTGTGATAAGTTCTTACTCAGTTGGTTGTTATCATCGATATCTGAATCGTTGTTTGGTCATGTAATGATGAAGTGTGCCACCTCTAATGAAGTTTGGTAGGTTCTAAATGGAATCCTTGCCACAGTCAAAGTCTTAAATACTGCAACTCAGGTTTCAGTTGCAAAGTGTCAAGAATTGATCTTTGGGTATTAATGAGTATATACTCAAGATGCGTGCAATAGTTGATAATTTGTCAACTTATAGTCAATATATCAGTGATGAAGGTCTTCTGCTATACATTCTTGGTGGTCTCAGCAACGAATATGATCCTGTAATAGTGAGCTTAACTTCTAGACACGATTCCATTACTCTCCAAGAAGATCAGTTTATGCTTTAGTCTCAAGATATGAGAATAGAGCAAACAAATTTGTTCTTGCTGATATTGTTAATCCAACAACAAATGTTGCTCACCTTGGTAATCAGAGAGGAATAGGTCTTGCATGTCAAGCTCAGTCCTTTAATTCTGCACGACAAGGTAATTTTAGAGGTGGAAGAACTAATTTTAGAGGAGGAAGGACCAATCGTGGAAACATACATTTTTTCCAAATTTGCAAGTGCCTTGGTCATTCAGCTTTTAACTGTTATAGCAGATTTGATATTGAGTTTCAACCTGATATCAGTCAGACTTCTAATCAAAAGCATGCGCCAAATCAAAGTTATTCTCATTATATAGCCTCAACCTACCTTGCAACATTAACCTTTAACCAAATTCTATGTGTTCCCTCCATTACCAAAAACCTATTAAGTGTTTCTTAATTAACCAAGGACAATGACATACTGATAGAGTTTGATTTTCTTTTTTGTCTTACCAAGGACAATACTACGGGGAAGGTCCTTTTGTAGGGAACACTTAAAGATAGTTTGTACCACTTTATTCTTCCAAAAGCTCATCCAAATTCAATCATGTTCAGCCCTCGGTCTTTCTGTCATTACATAAAGATGCTTCTAATAAGTCAGCATCATTACTTTCAATTTCTAAATATTCTAGCTCAAATAGGTGTAATTCTCTTATTGATGATTGAATATCAAACTCCTCTCTTGTAATCACATTGTAATGTCTTCTGATTTAGTCAATAATAAAGCAAATACATGGCACAAATGACTTGGTCACCCATCTTCTTTGATTCTTAAACATGAATTAGTTGATATAAATGTGTTCTAGTTTTGATTCTCAACTAAATTTTTGTGATGCATGTCAGTTTGAAAAATTGCATCGATGTCCATTTCCTACATCATCATATCATGTACCAAAACCTTTGGAATTGATATACTCTGAATATTTTTGGTCCATCACCTCAACTTTTCAACACATGATTTAAATACTATATTAGCTTAATTGATGATTACTCTAGATTCTGTTGGATTGGTCCTTTAAAATTAAAATCAGAAGCTAAACCTATATGTGCTCAGTTCATTACCTTTATTGAAAGGTTCTTTGACACAAAGTTCGAATTTGTCCAAACTGACTGGGGATGGGAATATAAAAACCCATTGCCTATTTTAAAACAATTAAGAATCTTTTTTAGATACTCATGCCCCTTGTCGTAACGTGCACGCGACGCAGAACGACGATTAACTCAGAGTCGCTACCAATTATTTTATGGTGTGATCAGTCAACAATTTTAAAATAAAAAGTTTGGTCTACAAAAACTCAAAATTGGTTCGGGAGTCATTTGTGTGTGTGGAAGGTATTCACACTCTACAACACCCATTATTAAAATGGTTACCAAATTTAATCAAATGTTATCCAAATTATATTTCAAAACAAGGTTAAATAAATTTATTTTTGAATGTCTCATTTTATACATTTTGTATCATAAACATGACCATAATAAATGACCTTTAATGAGTGGTACAAAAACTATTAAAAATTATTTTTGTTATTTATTTATTTTTATAAAATCAAAACATTATTGGAGTTATTCTCGGTATCCCAAAAAGAACTCCTCACCTTAGTAGTTCGAGAAGTTTTGCATCCCAAAAATTTCAAAATCTATCGTCGGGATTTTAGTAAAAGAAAATTATTGAGTTAACAAAATTTAAATCTAATTGTTAATGTTGTAATCCATACATATATAAATATTAACTTTGTCGGACGACAAAGTGGAGAAAATATATGAGGTAGAAGATGAATATGCAAAACCTGTATAAGAAGAGAAATGAGAATATGTGAAATAAATCAAATATAAATCAAGCATATATCAAAAGAAAAATAAACAAAAAAAGAGAGAAAATAAATTGAATTCAAAACAAAACAAGGAAAGCAACAAACCCAAAAAAAAAAGTAAAAGGGGAGGGGGACAATGAGTTGCGGCTACAATCACAGCTCTGTTGTAACATAGATGTTTCCTCTGTTACAACAATGTTGTAACAGTGGAAACCCCTCTGTTATAGCTATTTTTTTAGAAAATTTAATAGAAGAAAGGGTAAAGACAAAAAATGGAAGAGGGACCAAATTCCCTCCACAATATTCAAAATTTTAATTATTTTTTTATATCTAATTTCTTTTATCCCCTCTAATAATATTTAAAAAAAATCATTTCAATTTTTGACTACACGTCTACTAGTTGCCATGTATTTTTTTTCAATCATTGCTATTTAAATAGCAAAGAAAAATACGGATGATAACTAGTTAATTCGAGCGTCATAAAAAATGATGAATAAAATCTTGAAATAAAAATAAAATATATTTTTTGGGATATAAACATACATATTTTTTTTACTTTTGGACTACTTAGTTTAATAATTACTATTTTTCTTTCTTCCATTACTGCTAATCAAATAATAAATGAATGATTATAGATGATAACTAGTTCAAACAGATGTCACAAAAATAGGAACAAGATCTAAAAAAATGAAAAGACTTGTCAGAACATAAAAAAATTCAAAGCTTAAATACTTACATAATCTTTATATAGATGTTTAACTCTCTATTTATGTATTTTTTTGTATGTGAAATTATCATAAGTGATTTTTACAAAAAATATACACTTTCAACACATTAAGTGGTTGATTCATATTGAGTTAATTTGCACTCCTCAAAGGCTTTATCATCATCCTCATTGATTGAGTTGATGACAAAGATATATCATTATCAAATTTGAAGAAAATCATCAATGCATTGAAATAAAACTCAAGATTAAGAGTAAAAAATGAAAAAGAAGGAACAAACACTTATATATGAAAAAAGAAACAAATAATATACACTACATAAGTATGAAGGAGAAATGATGAAGAACGATGAACAATATATCTAGTTAGTAGATGTGCAAGAAATTTAAACTACCTTAAGAAAAATGATGAGAGAAGATGAATAAATTAATAGAAATGTAAACTATTTTTCTCTCCATCTTAGAAATTTTTTCCAAAAAACTGACCGAATCAAATAGTGAACACCTCTAACTGAACTTATGACACTTGAAGAATTTCCTGTCACACCCTAGACTGCGTAGTACAGAGGTGACTCGGGGATCGTGAACCTATAATCTTAAGCTCTAATAAATAAGATTATTAATTAAACTTTTTAATTAAATAATTTTATTTATTAATTTCATTATTACTCTACTATAAATATGGAATTTCATTCTTAGAGATTATAAAAAGTATTTACAGAGTATTCTAGTGTAAAACATTGATATAACCGTTTCATGTAGTTCTGTTTTTCAATTATTGGTTCGTAAATTGGAGCTGGTTAAAACTATCATTTTACTCTTCTAATTATCTTTTGATCCTTAAGTACCATTAATTCACTAGTGAATGGTTAATTTATAATCGTATTATAAATTTGAGCTCAATAACCATTCAGTTCCAGAGTTAGCATTTAAAAAAATCAATATATGATCCGTTAGGAAAGCTTGGATTTCAAATCTTGTAAGATCATATTCCCAGTCATCCATGTCACTGAATCTCTGAAACAAAAGTCACTAGCTTGTTTTACAAACAAACCTTAATGAGTGAATCAAAAAATCAAGTGGACATGTATATGAGTTCATGACTACTCAGGATTCAGACTGATCTATATATGCTCATCAGATTGATGTGTATTAAATTTTTATGATAAATGGTATGTTAATACAGATATTAATTTATATCGGTCCTATCATATATAATCATATTATATAAATATAAAGTACCTTTATTAAGATATTTATCCACATCAATGATCCAGATCTAGATCACACGCATTCATAATGCTTAGTGAACCATACTAGTAACCATTCATTAAAGATATCACACGCATTCATAATGCTTAGTGAACCATATTAGTAACCATTCATTAAAGATATCATACTTTAATATATTTTTGATAATTTTATTCATTATCTATGATATTAATCCTCCCATACTAGTAGAAGATCATAGTCTCATCGATGAATATGAAATTTTCAGATATTTATATAAATTAATCACCAATAATTTAAAAATATAATTATGAGAAAAATGCAATTCCCTTAAATTTTATATTATAATGTCAATATTCATGCCTTGAGGGCATAACCCTCAACAATTTTCCACTTGCCCTAAAGAAAATGCCACATCTCTCTCAACCCCATGTTTTACACATGAGCCTCAAACGGCTTCGCATGAAGTGTCTTGGTAAATGAGTAATCCAGGTTTTGATCTAATGTCATCTCCATAACAGTCAGAGCTAGATTCTGATCTAACGTTATCTTCATAATAGTTAGATCACCTCGGTCTATGATTCAGACGTTAACTTTCGATTATCCTTATCTGAATCCTAATTAGTATATCCAGTATGATTCACGTCTCCTTCTAAATAAATAAGCATATAGTTTATCGTTCTCCTAAGATACTTGAGAATGCATTTTACTGCAATCCAATTTCTAAACTACGATTTGATTGATAATGACTGACGATTCTCATTGCATAACAAATGTCTGGTCTCATACATAATATGACATACATGAGACTTTCAACAGTTAAAACATAAAAAATCTTTCTCAGAAATCTCGATAGAGAATCTCTCCAACACCATATCAATATAGGATGTCTTAGAATGTGCAAAACACTTGTTCTTTCTATCTCTTAGGATTTGAATGTCTAGAACATAGCTCGTTTCTCCTAAATCTTTCATTTAAAATTTCTCAGCTAACCACTTCTTTACATTTGACAAAGTTTTTACAATATTTTCAATGAGTAGAATATCGTCAACATAAAGAACTTAGAAAATCACTATATTGTCTTTGATATATTTATAAACACAAGTTTCGTCAACATTTTGCTCAAAGCCATATGATTTAGTAATCTCATTAAAGGTAAGATTCGAAGATCTAGATGCTTGCTTTAATCCATAAATAGATTTAAACAACTTGCATACTTTCTGATCTTGTCCCTTTTTGACGAACCCTTCTACTTGCATCAAATAGATGCTTTCTTCAAGAGAGTCATTCAGAAAAATTGTCTTGATGTCCATTTGCCATATTTCATAGTCCAAACTAGCGGCAATGGACAAAATAATGCGAATGGATTTTAGCATGACAACATGGGAGAATGTCTCTTCATAGTTGACTCATTCCCTTTATGTATAGCCATTGGCTGCCAGCCGTGCCTTGAAAGGCTTTACTTTCCCATCTACCCCTCTTTTCTTCTTGAATATCCATTTACATCCAATGGGCCTGACATCTTCAGGTGGATCTACAAGTTCCTAAATGGAATTAGAATACATCGATTCTATTTCCTGGTTCATGGCATCTTGCCATTTCTCATTTTCAGGATCATCCATAAATTTTTCATAAGATAATGGATCGTCCTTATTAGTGTCAGACACTAGAACATGTGCCTTTAGTTCATAGCGAATAGGTTATCTTACAACCCTCCTACTACGATGTTGCACTGGAGTTTCCTTAAAAGGAACTGTGGTTTCTGTGGTTTGTCATTTATCAGTCGATGATGAAGGTGGTCTGATCTCATCAGATGCTAATTCGTCGAGAACTACTTTGCTTTGAGGTTTATAGTTTTTCATATAGTCGTGTTCAAGGAATGTGACATTTGTCAATATAAACACATTTTGATTTTGTGACTATAAAAGTATCCACCTCTATTCTTTGGAGCATAGCCAACAAATATGGACACTTCTGACCTTGAGTCTAACTTTCAAGTTTTGGGTCTAAGAACGTGAGCTGGACACCCCCATATACGAAAATGATGCAAACTGGGTTTGGAACCATTCCATAACTCTAACGGTGTCTTGCTTACAGACTTAGAAGACACTACATTTAAAATGTATGTTGCCGTGTGTAATGCATATCCCAAAAATGTAAGTGGTAGTGATGAGTAGCTTAACATCGACCTAACCATATCCAATAAGGTTCGATTTCTCCCATCTCAAACACCATTTTACTGTGGAGTTCCAGGTCCTATGAGTTGGGATAAGATTCCATACTCCAGCAAGTAATCCTTGAATTCTAAGTCCAAGTATTCACCACCTCGATCCGATCGAAGGAATTTCAATGATTTACCTAATTGTTTTTTAGCTTAAGCTTTGAAGTCTTTAAAATTTTCAAAAGTTTCAAACTTTCTATGCATTAGGTAATTATAACCATATCTTGAGTAATCGTCAATAAAAATGATGAAATACTCATATCCACGTCTAGCTTGTACATTGATTGGTCCACAAATATAACTATGCAGTAGCTCAAGTGGTTCCTTGACTCTTTGGCCCTTTCCAATGAAAGGTCTCTTGGTCATTTTATCCTCTAGACATGATTCACAAACATAAATAGTTTCAGCTTTTAGTTCACTCAAAGCACCATGCTTTGTTAACATGTTTAACCTATCTAGATTAATATGTCCAAACCTAAGATGTCAAAGTATGTGTTATCATCATCATGAGAAACTCTTTGTCGTTTGTTACTTTTAAGTTTTGCTACTTTAAATACTTCAGAATTATTTAACGCGCGTTCAATCGATTTAAGCATATACAGTCTGTTCCATACTTTTGCATGACAAATATTAAATCTATTCTTAGAAATAATAAACTCATTATTAATTAAAGAAACTTCAAATAATTGTTCATGCAAAAGAGAAAGAGAAATATTTTTTTTTAAAATCTAGGAATATATTAAACATCATTCAAAACTAAATAATTATTTCTTAATGCTTTTAATGACACGAGCGCACCACTCCCAACTCTCATAATGACCTTGTTATTAGTCAGCTCCCTTGATGAATCAAGCATCTGCAAAGAAGAACATACAAGGTTAGTGGCTCCTGAATCCAGTATCTAGGATGATAAATCATATTCAACTAAACAATCTTCAAGTACAAGTAAATCATATTTACCTTTCTTTTTCAGCTCAGAGAGATACTTGTTACAATATCTCTTTCAATGATCTTCAACCCCACAATGGAAACATTTTCCTGTGAGTTCGTTGTCACTATTGTTCATCTTGCCCTCGACTGACCTTTTGGCCTTCTTTTCATTATTATTCGCTTTTGTCCTTACTATTCTTCTTATTCCTTTTGTTAATAATAACGATAGAAGGAGAAAGGTTTTACTCAGTAACATTTACCTCCCCCCAATAGTAGCCCCTGTGTCAATAATCCAAGTATTGACTGTAGGGCTTTCTGGACTTTTTTCAGCAAGAATAAATTCATTATGCTCATAAACTAGCAACATGTTCGAGTTAAATTTTCATCTTATAGAATTATCACCATTCAATTTTTCAAGTGCAAGTAAAACAGTAATATGTTTCCCATGATAGACATAATAATAACTGAAAAAAACTTACATAATTCAATATAATTATCTCGAATTCAGAAAGTAGCATGAATGCAACATATTAAACACAAAAATATATCATTTACTAATCCACGATAAGATAACCTAACAATTAATCTGTCACCTTAAGGTCGGTCAGATTAATCTTAGACTATCTATGAGACATTCTCATCCTTATTAATTAAAACTTAAAATATCTCATATTTTTTCTTTTAGCAATAAGGTATCACTTATTCGGTCAAGTTACAATTATCCACATGAAAGTTTAATTGTGACTTTGTGAGTGTAACTCATTATTTCAGATTCCATGACTTAGATTTAAAATATGCCGCCTTAAGGTCGATCAAAACTAAACTACATCACTTAGTCCTATCTTCTTAAGAAGTCCAACATTGGTATTGATACAGCTCGAAATCCTCCTTAGGGGGATGAAAACAAAGCCATCTTGAGCCCCTCACTGTACTTCACAATGTTGTACTAATAATGAAGACCATAAGTTACATTGACCTGTCAACCTTCTCCCACTCACTATTTTAGGATAATATGGTTAAAATGATAACTCTATGAATGTTCAATTAACAGTTAATCAAATATCATTGGTCTAAATTCATTTAACCTTGTAAAGAGCTTAAGTCATAATTAGGTGAACTTAGATTAACTAATTAATTACATTCATCAAACTTTAAAAAAATGATTTTACTAAAGTTGGTTATCCTAAATGTTACTATAGCCTTTAGAATGATGTGATTACTAAGTTTTAACTAATTAAAACTTAGAAGTTTACATGCAATTGATTTCTCAAAACAATTCATATAAATATATTAAGACAATTTTAATAAATCATGTTTTTACATATGAGATGCACGATTAAATAAAACTGTGTGGGGTTTCATGTATGCTATGTGATCGACTAATGTATGGTCATGTTATCAATCATATCAATAAATATTTATTTTATAATTAAATAAAATAATAATGGACCAAGTGACTATTGTGTATTCTAAATTACAGCCATTGAAATAAATAAATAAAATTACAAAGAGGATTTCAAGATTACATATTTTCAGAATATCTTATTCTTCACCTGATGTCCATCTACATAATTCAAGCTTCGGACAAAACCATTTTAATTAGGAAAAACTATTTTTTAATTAAAAATTATCTCTATAACTATCTTTTAAAATTATTGCATTTGACTTAGTCAATAAACAATTTATTGACTTGGACAAACTTGTGTCAAACCAAATTAATTAATTAATCTTTAATTTCATAAAATTAAAATTTAATAATTACATTAATTTCAAAATTTAAAAGATAATAGATAGAGTTATGGTTATTATAAAACTCTAAACTGATAGTGTAAGTTGGTATTAAGGTATCTGTGAAACTTGCTTAGATGTGACTACAGTTTCCACCAATGATAGGACTCTCCCATCGTCACCCATCACTGCCGCAGGCCGCCGACCACCGGCTGCTGGTAGTCGCCATCAGACACAGCGCCGCCATTGTTGGCATCAATTTCCCAACGGGCTTGCCACCGGAGCTGATTTTTCTAGCGGCGCTATCGTCGCTAAAATACTGGCGGCGCCAATGCCAGAAATCCTATTTCTGGCGCCGACGCCGGAATTCCCTAGGAATTCCTATATTTGCTATTTTCTCCTAGTTCATCTCGTCCATTCTACATCTTCTCGCGATTGAAATAATTATAATTTAATATTCAAAATAACCTTACAAAAATTCATACGCCCCAAATCGACTTACACAAGATCTAATGAAAAATTAAAGAATAAAATCTAACCTAATAATCATCATACAATTAAAGATCCATTATTTAACCATACATTAAAAAAAACCATCCATTCATTCACATACATAAAATATATTATGAATAATGCAAGAAAACCCGAACAGTATTTATTTAATACAAAAATATATAAAGACCGTTCTGATATCAATTGTTGGAACACGACGCTTGCACGGTGGAGGCATGGTGGCTTTAAATTTTTTATTAAAAATGAATCGTATGTTTTTCGATAAAACGAAAACAAGCATGATGCAACAACTTTCAATGGCAGCGATTTATCAAATGTTGAAAACCATTACAAACGGTAATAATTACGGTGATGAGACCTATGGCAACGATTTATCAAATGTCGATTTCAAACCATCGTAAAAGCTTATAATAACCGTTGTTGAACATCAATTATCTATTTTCTTGTAGAGTCTCATGAATTACTACAGATTTTTTTTACAAATTCCAATGTAAATTCACCTTTTATTAATGTTTCACAAAGTATTAATGTTGGCTGTCTAATAACGTAAGATGGATTGTCTGCCTGGTTGTTAAATCAGATCAAGCAAAATAAATCAAAATTTATATCTCCTTCAACTTGGCCTGATCTGGATCGTTCATCTGGGACAACTCAATGAACTTATTTGTCTCTATTGTTGGTGCTGCAGAGGAACAAAATCCCTTATAATGGAATTAAGAAATACTTTTCAACTCCTAATTCCTAAATAGTTTGTTTTATCTATGAGCCACCTCTGTCTAGGTCAAACGGATAAATACTTGTGGAACCTCGGGGGACACTTTTTCTATCTTTAGATGTATCCAACACATGAAATCTAAAGATTTATTGAGAATGAATTAATTTAGTGAGACAATCCTCTGAGAGAATACGATGATGATTCTTTCAGAGCTTTTTGATTAACTTTTTAATCACAGAGAAATTTCACCCTGATAGCAATTGTGTTCTCAACTCTCTAATCAACAGTGATGCCAATAGAATAATATTTATATATTTTCTAGATAATGACATATCATATTTTTAAAGATAAATTGAAAATAATATTTAATTTCAAAATTACCATTGTTGTTGGATCTATTACAATTTGTGCACAACTGCAGTGCCACATGGCACTGTGTGCCACGACACTACTGTAGTATCGTGTGACACTACAATATTATACCCTCACTACTGCTGTGCCACGTGACACTACACTGGTTCATGTCAATATCTGATTCTCAATGAGTGATTGACACGTGACAATTACTGTGAATTAAATATTTATTTTTATCAGATAAATATCTAGATTTCAGTTAATTCAAAATTAACATCTCTGATTATCTCTATCAACTAACTTATCTGTTAGTTCATAAATAACAGATTTAGTTGATTCAAATTATTATCTAATAGTAATTTATAATTATTTAGTTTCACAAATTAGATATTCTGTCTCAGCTATCGATAATCTATATGATTATATATATATAATTACCAAAATTTCAATTAATTAATTTTTAATTAATTAATCACACATAATTATCTCATAATTACATACTTGCCCATAATAAAAATTCATTTTGCAAGTTAGTCCTTTTTTCATGTCCTAAAATATTCACGCCCTCGACTGCGTAGTACATAGATAACTTAGGGACCATGAACCTATAATCATAAGCTCCACCAAATTAGATTATTAATTATAATTTTTAATTAAATAATCTTATTTATTAATTCCGTTATTAGTCCACTATAAATATGAAATTGCACTCTTAAAGATTATAGAATGTATTTATAGAGTATTCTAATGTAGTCCATTGATATAATCATTTCACGTAGTTGTGTCCTCCAACTATTGGTTCGTAAATTAAAGCTAGTTAAAATTATCATTTTACCCTTCTAATTACTTCTTGATCTTTAAGTACCACTAATTCATCATTAAATGAATAATTTATAATCGATTATAAATTTGAGTTCAATAACCATTCATTTATAGAATTAACACTTAAGAGAATCAATATATGATCCGTCAGGAGAACTTGGATTTGAAAACTTGTAATATCATGTTCCCAGCCATCCATATCAGATCTCCAAAACAAAAGTCACTAAATTGTTTTACAAATAAACCTTAACGAGTGAATCAAAAGATCTAGTAGACATGTATAGGAGTTCATGACTACTCATGATTCAGAGTGATCTACATATGATCATTAGATTGATGTGTATTAAATCTTTATGATAAACGGTACGTTAATAAATATATTAATTCACATCGGTCCTGTTATATATAATCTTATTATATAAAGTATATTTACTAAGATATCTATCCATATCAATGTTCCGGATCTAGATCACATGCATTCATAATGCTTAGTGAACCATACTAGCAACCATTCATCAAAGATTTCATACTTGAATATGTTGCTGACAATTTTATTCATTATGTATGATCTTAATCATCTCGTACTAGTACAAGATCGTAGTCTCATTAGAAATTTTTAGATATTTATATAAATTATTCAACAATAATTTTAAAAGAACAATTATAAGAAAAATGTAATTTCATTAAATTTTATATTAAAATGTCATTACACATATTTTGAGGGTATAAC
Organism: Datisca glomerata; assembly: GCA_003255025.1. Taxonomy (NCBI): domain Eukaryota; kingdom Viridiplantae; phylum Streptophyta; class Magnoliopsida; order Cucurbitales; family Datiscaceae; genus Datisca; species Datisca glomerata. The sequence continues at coordinate 2,450,908 of QANY01005263.1, read as the reverse complement.
CCCCAATAATAAGTGCAGGGGAAAAGGTTTTTTAAGACATTAAGAAGAGTAAGAAACTTGACACTCGTCACTCTTAAAAGTGCCGAAGAAGCACGTGGAACTTGGTTACATCCCAATTGTTAAACTCATGAATAGGGTGGCACAGAAACATCTGTACTCGAGATCAAAACTATATAAAACTTGACCATATCACCTTTAAAATTTGTTTCTTCATCACGTAAAGGTATTCCCGTGATTTGACTAAGAATTGATATATGAGTTTTCACCTCCTTTCTTGAAGTTTAGCCAGCCAGCTTTAATGCATTAACTCTACTTTTCAACGCCGAGCAAATTTCAGTTGCATGCCCTATTGCCTCACCATGATAATCACATCGAGAGTTTGGATCATACCATATAGGATAAGGAGGATGAAGAGGATCTACAGGAACCGATACCAAGTGACGGTTCTCTATCAATTATGGTAAACGCTCTGTGTATGACATTCAAATTGGATCATATTGAGCTTGCTTTTGATTTTTCTTACGCCCTTGTTGATTCTGATCAATCTGACCAATATTTCGCTGGTGCAATTGTAATCTTTTATTAGGCTTGACCCATTATGAAAACCTGATTTTGAATAGTGATGACCGTAATCCATTTGTGAAATGTTTGCTACATACAATGTCATGGTTCTAGATGTTTCATAATACTTTGAAAAGTTTGGTCTAGAGTTCCTAGCTTGCAACGAATATCTGTAATTGAATGCTTGCACTTCCTCCTCTTTCCATTTTAAGGAGGTTTCTATTAGAACTTATGAAATTCTTCCACTTTTGACTCCACACTCTATTCTTTCACCAATTATCATAACATCGGTGAAGTTGCTAGAAGCATTTGCAACCATTCTATCATAATTTGGAGTCTTTAGTGTATTAATGAATATTGCAACCATCTCTTTCTCAGGAAGGGGAGGTCGCACCCGAGTAGCCAACTCTTTCCACCTTTGTGTATATTTCTTAAAGCCTTCAGTTTGCTTTTTGTCCATTTTTTACAAATCAAAACACTTAGGAGCCGTATCTATATTGTACTTATATTGCCTTAGAAACGTATCAGCCAAATCTATCCATTTCTGAATCAATAACTTGTCATCGTGCGCACATGCCCAACCATACTGTTTTGGAAAAAAAATGAATCAACAGCTCGTTGGACATACTAACGAGATGCATGTCCTACCATACTGTTTTGGAAAAAATGAATAAAAAACTTGTCATTTTGCGCACATGCAACCATCTTTCTACAGTACATGATAAGATGATTCCTCAGGCATGTGATACCATCATACTTTTCAAACTCTGATAGTTTGATCAGGAACCAAATATAATCTTCTCCTTAGCTGATGGATCCTCAACTGATTTAGAGCTTAACCTTTGAATCTTCGAGTCATTAAGATTAGGAATCAAGGCTGGATTACTGACATGCTTAACTAGTGGAGCGACAATTTGATTGTCACCAAGAGATTAAGTTGTGAAATTATATCTAAACATCCTCAAGGAAATTGCTTCTTGCATTAAGAGATGCAAAATGTTGAAAATCCATAGGTTTTGTTGAAGCAGGTCGAGACCGATCTCCATGTTGGTGCATATAAGTAGGAATACATCTAGGATGATAAAGATGAGTATCACTAAGCAGTTGATCTTGCAATTCTTGAGATGACAAATTAGCTGGTTTAAATTCTGTATTTGCTTTTCCCTTAGTAACAACAATAAATTCTTGAATCATAGCCATTTGCTCTTTCAACTCATTAATCTCTCACCTCATTTCTTATTGTGATAGCTCCTTTTCCTGCTCGTCCATGACTCTAGCTTGAGACCGTGTTTTCTAAAGATGGAGGCGCACCAGTGAGATTTTTAATTTTTTACTTAAAAAATTAATGAAACTATCTGATTAATGTATGCATGAAGGAATGGATGGACTTACAATGCATGAAGCAAAGAATGAAACACATGAAGAAAATAATGAACTTATGATGTATGAAGTGATACAAATCATGAACTTAATGATGTAATGGATGATGACAATGTTAAAACAAATATGAGGAGAAAAATAATTTGTCACTAAATTTTTTTTGACTTGTATGCTAAAATGGGAACAACACCAATGTTGTATGAAATAATGAAAATGATAAATTTATGATGATGATGACGACGATGAAGATGATGGCTCATAAAAAAATTATGACAGTTAGCTATGTAAAGTGTCATATCCAGCATTTGGATGACCCTAATGTTCGTCTTCACTTGGCCATTGGGATTTAAAGTTATCTAGATATGTGTGGTTAGAGTCTGCAGCTCTTAATAGGCTCTGAGGCTATTCACATTGTTATCCAAATGGAGTAACATAGGCCCCCAAACGGTATTCTCAAAGGGTCGACCTGAGTGAGAACTTTCATGAGCCTGCATGAGAATCACAATTCCTCGAAGGCATCCCACTACTCATTCTCACTAATTCTTAAAGGAAAGCCCAAGCATGAGGCTCGTGTATGTGTGTGAATTTAGAAATTATGTAAAGAAATATATGTCGTAAAAAGATAAATTATATACAACTACAAGCATGGGTAAGAAAAATAGTTAATCAAATAAGCAAATAAAGAACCACACAAAAAGGATAACATATAATAAAAGTTTGACTGGACTCTCTGTCTATCTAAAAATGGTTAGATCGATTGCCTCCCCAGTGGAGTCGTCAAGCTGTCGCAACGTGCATGCGACGTGGAGCAGCGACCGAAAAAAATCATTTTTTGGGAAAAAAATTTTAAAGTCGCCACCAATCATTTTAGGGTGTGTTGGTCACCCAATTTTAAAACAAAAATTTTGGTCTACGGAAACTCAAAGTTAGTTCGGGAGTCATTTGTATGTGGGGAATGTATTAGCACCCTGTAACACCCATTGTTAAAATGGTTACCAAATTAATCAACGCTATCCAAATTATATTTTAAAACAAGGTTAAAGAATTTTATTTTTGAATGTCCAATTTGGTACATTTTACCTCATAAAATGAACATAATAAATGACCTTTAATGAGTGATACAAATACCATTGAAAATTATTATTATTTATTTGTTTTTATAAAATCAAAACATGATTAGAGTTATTCTCGGTATCCAAAAAATAACTCATCAGTTCAGTAGTTCGAGAAATTTGGTATCCCAAAAATCTCAAAGTCCGTCTTCGGGATTTTAGTAAAAGAAAATAATTGAGTTAGCAAAATTTAAATCTAATTTTTAAGGTTGTAATCCATACATATATAAATATTAACCCTAATGATAATGGAACATGACAATATGCGAGTGTTCAATAAATAAAGATGTAAAGAAAAGCTATATTAGTAACTATATAAAAAAATAGATGAAAAATTAGAATCATATATAGTTGTAGGATGACAAAATGAAGAAAATACATGAGATAGAAGATAAATATGTAAAGCATGTATAAGAAGAGAAATGAGAAGATGTGAAATAAATCAAACATATATCAGAAGAAAAATAAACAAACAAAGAGAGAAAATAAATTAAAGACAAAATAAAACAAAGAAAACAACAACCTAAAAAAAAATTAAAAGGGGAGGAGGATAATGAGCTCTGGCTACAGTCGCAGCTCTGTTGTAACCAAGGAAACCCCTCTGTTACAGCTTTTTTTTAGAAAAATTAATAGATGAAAGGGTACAGACGAAAAATGGAAGAGGGACTAAATTTCTTCCGGAATATTCAAATTTTAATTAATTTTTTTATATCAAATTTCTTTTATCCCTCTGATAATATTTTAAAAAAATCATCTCATTAAATATACCTTTTCAAGACTACATGTCTACTACTTACTATTTTTTTCAATCATTGCTATTTAAATAGTAAAGAAAATTATGGACGGTAACTAGTTACCAAACGTCATAAAAAATGATAAATAAAATCTCAAAATAAAAATAAAATATATTTTTTGGAGATATAAATATACTCCTTTTTTGTTTTACTTTTAGACTACTTAGTTTACTAATTGCCATTTTTCCTTTCTTCTATTATTACTAATTAAATAACAAATGAATAATCATGTGAGAACATAAAAAATTTAAAGCTTTAATATTTGTATAATCTTTATATAGATATTTAACTCTCTACTCATGCATTTTTATGTATGAAAAATTATCATAAGGGATTTTTGCAACAAATGTACACTTTCAATCTATTAAATGGTTGATTCACATTGAGTTAATTTACACCCATCAAAGATTTTATCCTAATCTACATTGATTGAGTTGATGATAAATATATTTTATTATCAAATTTGAATAAAATCACCAATATATTGAAATAAAATTCAAGATTAAGAGTAAAAAGTGAATAAGAAAGAACAAACACTTATATATGGAAAATGTAACAAAGAATATACACTACATGAGTATGAATGAGAAATGATGAAGAACAATGAACAATATATCTAGTTACTAAATGTGCAAGAAATTTAAACTATTTAAGAAAAAGAATGAGAGAAGAAGATGAATAGATGAATAGAAATATAAACTATTTTTCTCTCCATTTTAGAAAATCTCTCATATTTCTCACACTCTCTTTCTAAAAAAATATCCTCTCATTCTATCTCAATACCTCTCTTTCTCTCTCCAAAATCACTTCCTTTCAAGTGAAGATCTCATCTCTATTTATAAACAAATTTAGGGCTTCCCTTTTGCTTTTAGTCTTTATGCTCTTTTTAATTTTTTAGTCATTGGACTATTTTTCTTATTTTTAGTCATTGGACAATTTTTCAATTCATATATATAGTCTTAGACTACATATGTGCCAAAATATAAAGTGTGTATATTCAATGTATTAGATCAAATAAAATATGGTATCTACACCTCTGTACACATCAACAAAATGGAAAAATCGAACGCAAGCATAGGCATATAGTAGAAATGAGGCTCACTTTACTGTCTCAGTCCAAATTACCTCTTAAATCCTGATATGAGTCTTTTCATAGACCACTATACCTAATAAACATACTATCCACACCCTTACTCAATTTTAAATCACCATATAAAGCCTTAATAACCATAAACCACATTACCTACTGTTAAGAACATTTGGTTATTCCTGCGTCCCTCACATTTGCCCTTACCATCACATAAATTTTAGTACCATACAACTAAATGCATCTTTATAGGTTATAGTGATCATTATAAAGGCTACAAGTGCCTTGAGCCTGTTTCTAGAAGAAATTACATTACTAAGTGTGTATCATTCAATGAATCTGAGTTCCCATTTCCCATTTTATGCTCATCTTCACCTAAGTCCTCATCTAACACACTTAGTCACTCCTCTTGGTCTTCTTTTCCTATACATGTTATGTCTGGTTAGTTAGTGCCAAGTGGTATATCTCCATCAAATATTGTGATACCTGTAACTAGATCATCACCACAGTTAGTATTGAATCACTCTATCACCTCACCTGCATTACATTTCAACCATGCCCACTGATTCCAATAATTCACCCTCATCTATTCAAAATGACAGTATACCTTTGGTGCTTGCGCCATTTACTGATATTAGTACCTCATCATCATGACCCTCACTACCCATAATGCCTATTTCCACCCATTCCATGGTAACAAGGTCCAAAAATTGCATATTCAAACCTAAGGAATATCTAATTGACACAAATGAGGTTCATGCAGGACCCAAAACCATTAAGATTGCCTCGGGCAATTCTAAGCCAAAACCAGTCATGCTTGATGAGTTGCATGCTCTTGAGAGAAATCACACATGGACCTTGGTTCCTGCTCAGCCTCACATGCATATAGTTGACAATAAATGGTTTTTTCGTGTCAAGTATAACTCTGATATATTAGTGAACAAATTTAAGGCAAGATTAGTTGCTAAAGGATTTTAGCAACAATCAGGAGTGAATTTCTTTGAGATCTTCAATCTAGTAATCACGCATTCTACCATCAGAATAATTCTCATTTCAGCTCTCACTTTTAAGTAAAATATGCAACATGTTGATATTAATATGCAATTCTCAACGGAGATATGCAAGAATAGGTTTATATGCACTAGCGTAAAAGTTTTCTTGAAAGCAAACACCATTCATATGTGTGCACAAAGTTTTATATGGGTTTAAATAGACCCCAAGAGCTGGTCTGAGAAGCTGAAACATGCTATAATACAACGGGAATTCAGGAAATCACAATCTGATACATCCTTGTGTTGGGCATAATGTCCTCAAAGCACGTGTAAAGATATTTTAATTTAAAATTAATAAAAATACATTTTTCTTATAATTGTCTTTTCTAAATTATTATTGAATAATTTGTATAAATATCTAAAAATTCCATATTCATTAAGGAGACTATGATATTGTATTAGTACGAGATAATTAAGATCACAAATAATGAATAAAATAGTCCACAACATATTAAAATATGAAATCTTTAATGAATGGTTGCTAGTACAATTCCCTAAGCATTTTGAATGCATCTGATCTAGATCCAGATCGTTGATGTGGATAGACATTTTGGTGAAAATACTTTATATAATTAGATTATATAAGGTATGACCGATGTGAATTAATATATTTATTAACTTACCGTTTATCATAAAGATTTAATACACATTAATCAAATGATCATATATAGATCAGTCTAAATCTTAAGTAGTCATGAAGTCCTATATATATCTACTAGATCTTTTGATTCACTCGTTAAAGTTTGTTTGTAAAACATGCTGGTGACTTTTGTTTTATAGATTTAGTGAACATTGTTCTTACAAGTTTTGAAATCCAAGCTTTCTTAACGGATCGTATATTGGTTCAGTTAAGCGCTAATTTTGAAATTGAATGGTTATTGAGCTCAAATTTGTAATACGATTATAAATTGACCATTTACTAGTGAATTAATGGTGCTTAAGGATCAATAGGTAATTAGAAGGGTAAAATGATAATTTTGATCAGCTCTAATTTACGAACCAATAGTTGGAGGACATAACTACATGAATTGATTATAACAATAGACTATACAAGATTACTCTATAAATATATTTCGTAATTAATAAGAGTACAATTCCATATTTATAGTGGAGTAATAATCAAATTAATAAATAAGATGATTTAATTAAAGAGTTTAATTAATAATATGATTTATTGGAGCTTAGAATTATGAGATCATGGTCCCCAAGCCACCTTTGTACTAGACAATCCAAGGTGTGAATGTTTCAGGACATAAGAAAAGGATTAGCTTGCAAAAGAAATTAAGTTTCTAGGGTAAGTATATAATTATGTGAAATTAATTAATTAAATTAATTATTATAATTTTCAAAAATTATAATTATATCGATTAGTTTTAAATTAATCGATAAGTAATACAACATATTTGATTTATGAAATTAAATAATATTAGATTATTATAAGATAATAATTTGAATTTAAATTAACTAATATGTCATTGTTAAACTAACAGATAAGTTAATTGCTAGGTGTGATCAGATAAACTAATTTTAAATTAACTGATATCTAGATATTTATCTTATTAACATAAAAAATAAATTTGAAAAAATTATCACGTGGCATGCTGGACTGCGACATGCTAATCACTGATTTTTGAATCAGGGATTCACATGATACACTATAGTGTCACATGACAAGTGACACACGACACTACAGTGGTACTTGGGAGTCTGTAGTGCCTCACGGCACTACAGTAGTTCACGGCACACTACAATGACACATTTATAAATAATTTATTATTGTATGGGAACTCTAAAAATCCAATGAGCCTTGACCTAGAATGTATATAGATAATGTTTTGTTGGTCTCATTAAGCAATCATATGTGCGATTAATTTGTTAATCAAAACTCTGTGAATTCTTTAACTCTTTCTCAGAGTTCTGTCTTAAAAGTCATTCTCAAAATCTCTAGATTTCATGTGCTGAGTACATCTAGAGACATAAAAGTGTTATCGATTTATTCTACGTAACCATTTATGTCCTAGTGTGTTTGTGTCTCTCACACAGTTCGTTCTTCGTGAAATCTTATGCTCATTATTTTACTAGAAGATATCGAAGACACTTGATGGACGTCGATATGTATTATTACTTTCCATGGATGTATTTAATTTAATGTATAGATATATAATAGATTCGTGGAGAAGATTTATTTTTCACAAAAAATAATTTTTTTGAAACTTGTGATGACACAATTATTTTTTCAATCAATATTTTTTTAAATAAATCGCCTCTGCGCACGCTTCAATTTCCAACACCTTGTTCTTCACATTTTAGCAGGACAAGTTATTTTACTTCTAGTCTATGTTGATGACATTTTAATAACTGGCAATAGCATAACACCGATCTAATAGGTTATCTCAAACTTAAATAGTCACTTTGCTCTTAAAATGCTGGGTTCCTTGCAATATTTCATAGGCTTTGAGGTTTCTAAAGATCAATATGGCATTTACCTTACACAGTCAAGTATGTATCAGACTTGCTGTGCAAAACTAATATGCAGGGCTCGAAGCCTCATGTCGCTCCAATGTGCTCTTCAATAAAGCTCAGTAACACCTCAGGTACTCCATTTGAAGATCCAACTATTTACAGAAACATAGTGGGATCCTTGCAGTACCTCACTAATGATCATTGGATAGCTTGCAAAAGAGTTTTAAGATACTTAAAAGGCTCTTTTGATTATGGTATACAATTTCAACCACCACGTTCTTTAACATTGGAAAGTTTCACAGATGCTGATTGGGAGGATGCCTAGATGACAAAAAGTCAACTACATGTTATTGCAATTATTTGGGAGGAAATCTTATTGTCCAGAGTTTTGAAAAGTAAAGTGTTGTGGCTAAATCTAGTTCAGAGTCTGAATACATGGTTCTTTCTCAAGCTGCTACTGAGATTCTATGGCTACAGTCTCTATTTCAAGAATTACAAATTCAGATTACACCTTGTCCTACGCTCTGGTGTGACAACATCAGTGCTGGTCTGCTTGCATCTAACCTTGTATTCCACTTTAGAACTAAACATATCGAGCTTGATGTACATTTAATAAGGGAAAAAGTCCTAACTAAGCAACTCATTATCAAATATGTCTCAACAGATTCACAAACTGCTGATATCCTCACAAAACCCTTACCTCGGGCCAAATTTGAACTTCTTAGAAGCAAGCTAAATGTCTTTTCCTCTCCAATTCGCTTGAGGGGGAATGTTACATAAGAAGTTAGTTAATATCAATTAAAGAGCTAGTGAAGTAGTCTCGTCGGCATTGCTTACATGGAAAAGCTGTTATATCAGCTTTGCCTACATGCCAGTCTGTTATCAGATAGTTAGCTTAACTTCTTCTTCTTATTTTACACTGATGTACTTAAAGTGAGCCTTTGCAATTAATTAATCAAGCAAGTGAATGCGAATTCAGTATAAGTTTTTCTTGATCCTTATCTTTCTTTACAACATTATAGTAGAAGAAGTATCCTAGATTTAATTTGAGGGTGAAAGTTGAATCGAAACATCAAAGTCTACATCTCTATCTAAGCAAAGCAAGACTTTTGAACAAATGAGATCTTCTAAATCACATGCCTGCCTAAGTACCCGCCTGCACATTGAAGTTCAAAGATTTTGAGTGGATTTTGTGAGAATAATTGTTATTTATTCCAATTACAAATAAATAAGGTACAGTTAAAGTAGTACTTAAATTTATTATTATTTTATATATTCAAATTCCAACCACTTCCATTATAGAAGGAATCTATTACCTCCAACTAGAGCATTCAAAGATCCTGACAAGTTTTTGGCAGAGAATTCATGGTGTATTGAAGCAAACCGAACATTACTTTGTGCCATCTTGCTCTCTTTATGTTTTGCTTCATATCTTGGACTTGGATTGACAAAAATATTAGCTTAAAACAGTTTACAATAATATCATGTCATCTTATACTTACTAGGTTTTAGCTGTTATGTTAGAATATTTTTTGTCAAAATTATAAATTCTATTAGATTTCACATCATGATCTTACTGTTCTTACTGTGATCGTGTAGATTCAATCATCAGTACCTGTTAAGAGATGTTATTCAATATTGATTGTGGGTGATGATCTATCTATGTTTATATACTTATTAGACCACTTCACTTAATATCAATTAGTTTAGGTTGAAATATCAATTCATATCGTGTGCGTATAGACGTTGTTAAATGGTAAGTGACATTAGTAAATGTCTAAAAAAAGATAGAAAAAAGAGGAGAAGATAAGGTTATCATAGCTGATAATAATCTAGGCATCTGAATATAACTTTACTAACATTCAAATGATGGCTCCAAAGAAGCAAACCAACAAAATCTACTTTAATTTAATAAAAGGAATGACCCTTCTCTTCAACTTTTCACACACAATCAGATATCAATGATGGTTCCTAATCCTTTATTTAAAAGATAAGAATTTGAAAGCTGGTTTCCCAAGAAAAAAAACCACAGGAAATGATAATTGAAGTTTACATTTAAACTTTTCCAAATACAAAAATTCACTTTGTTTTTCCTTTTTGTTCTGAAAGGTTCGTTTCTTTTCCTTCCATTGGCGAGTGGGGGAGAAAAGCTCTGAAAAAAAGTAATTAACACTGGCGTAGAGACCAGTTTATCCTTAACCCTCTCTCTCTCTCTCTCTCTCTCTCTCTCTCTCCACTATATTCCTCTTCTCTCTAGATTCTCTTTGAATTTTCGCTGTGAAGTTATTATCTTTCTCCCTCCTTTCCGTTGTCCCCTGCTTTCTGCAAGAAACAGCCCAAGGTGGTTTCTGGGTCACCCACATCTCGTAAGCTCTCTCTCTATCTTTCTGTGTGTGTGTTTGAGTGTCTGTTAGTGTTTTATTTGAAAGAAAAATATAAAGAGGGTAATTTTATTTAAAAGAAATCTTGATAAAGATTACAAATATATCGTTTCTTATTCTGAAAATTAGGCATTTGGATTGAATTTTCATGTTCTTGTTGAATGAGGATTAAGGAGTTTGATATCGAAGTCTTCCAGAGAATTTCTTTTTCCGTTTGATCATTACCATATAAAGATTTCATTTTCATCAGGAAAAGTTATACGATCAGGTGTGTGTTCAATATTGGATTTAATATTGTTGCTTTTGAATTTCATTTTGCTGCTGTTTTATCAGCTACCCAGTTCAATGAAAGCAAATAATTTACCTTAGCATTAAAGAAACCACTAATTTGAGCACTAAATCGTCATTTTAAGACTGGTTGGTATGTGTTTTTTACTCTAAAGTGAAACGGCATATGTTTTATCAGATTCTGTATGGTGCCCTCAAAAGATTTGTAACCTGGTAATCCTCGGTTATGTGGTCTAAGAGCATGGTTCGGGTCCGATGTCCTCTAAAATCGAAATCTTTCTGGGTTCTCAGCGCCTAGAACTTGCCCATCTTATGTGCCAAAATGGTGTTCTTGGAAGAAAACTAAGTTTAGTAGCTCTAGTTGGATTTGTCCTATGAAGTTTTGTGGCTTGAAATCCTCTTTATATTTCTTATATGACTTTCACAATCTTTGCCTCTTCTTTTGTTCTCCTATTATGGTATGAATTTGTTTGTAATCCCTTTGTTATGTCATACCTTGCTCTCTTCTGTCCTCCTCTTTACATTGAATTTGATTCGACCATCGTGCTATGTAGAAATATTTGAATGATACTGAAGAATTTGATGGAAGACAAGCAATTGAATTTCAATCAGCCGCTTCTCTCTGTGAGACGGTTGTCATCGGAAGCTAATGACAAAAGGAAAACTGATCATAAGCACCCCAGAACACCTCCTCTTCTTCCCGTGTATAATAAATCAGAACTAAAATCTGGTCCAATAAGAAACCAGGGAAACGTTCCTTTCTTATGGGAGCAAATCCCAGGAAGACCCAAAGACGCAAGCAAGACACAACCCAAAGCTTTCGAACGGCAACCCGTCACCCCCAAGCTTCCACCTGGAAGGGCTTTAAATAGAAGAAAACATGAGGTTGATAAAAAAGGCTCTAAAGACATTGTTAAATATGAGAGCTCCAAAGAGGATAAAGGAAGTTTTGGCTCGGAAGATAGTGACGAAGCATTTTTTGATGCGGTTGATACCCTTTCAAGGACCGAGTCCTTTTTCATGAACTGTAGTGTAAGTGGTATGAGTGGATTCGATGGCTCGGATGTTAAACCGTCAGGAGGAACATTCTTGACGGATCCACAGACTCGCGATTTCATGATGGGTCGTTTTCTTCCCGCAGCTAAGGCAATCGCTTCAGAAACACCTCAACTTGTTAAGAAAAAGCAACATGTTCAAGAGGAGCAGCCAAGAGATGTAAATCAGATATTAGGTAGGGATAAGAGGCAGCCTCTCAATTCATTTAAACCAAAGGGTTTACCTCATTATGGGGAAAAAAGTGAAGATGAAGAAGAGGACGATGACGGATCTGAATATTCATCAGCTAAAGTTTGTGGTTTGTTTCCTCGGTTATGCTTTAAGGGTTCGTTTTGTCTTTTGAATCCAGTACCGGGGATACAAATGGATGCCCCTCCGGTCTCTTCAGTTTGCAGGGTTTGGAATGACAATTTATATGAGGTATCCAATATTCAGCCTATTTTTTTATGTTTTCTGCCTATAGAGTTTACATGTTAAACAAATTTTGAATAGTATCTTGTTTTTTTTTTTGGCTTAGAATGTTAGGGATGTCGTACATGAAGAAAAGATCAAGCTTAAACGTGAATCAGACCGAATCAATCACAAAACTGATTATCAGAAAGAGTTATCTCGGTCTATTCTCCCCAAAGAAAACGATTCACATAAAAGAGGGCCTAGTACTTTCCGGGAATTACTGGCTGACGAGGCGGGTACAGAGAGTCCAGTAGTTGAGAAAACTCTGCGTATAGATTCTGTACAGAATGTAAAATCTCAAAATTCAATTTCATGTTCTTTAACAGATGGCAAAGGAGATGATCTATCTATAAAATCAAGCTCAAAACTTACTGCTGATGGGAAAATTGATCTGGAAAGCCAAATTATTCTTAAGAAAGGAAGTGACAAAGAGAGTTGCCGCGGCAGCCATTCACGCCTTACTCTGCCTTTACCCAAATCTCCAGCAGAGTCTTGGCTAAAGCGTACTCTACCAACTATATCTTCAAAGAACTCGTCTTTACGGCCGTCTCTTGCTGCACGCATTAATGATAAGAGTAGGACTTTGATGACACTCGCTCCTGATCTCAAGTGGGAGTCGATTGTTAAAACTTCCAACGTACAGAATGGCCATTCGCGGTTTTCAGAGGTAATGATGGACAGCATACTATAGAAGATAACAGAATACCAAAACTCGGGTTTTATCAAGAAGTCAGTGCAACTGTAAATGAACATACATGCAGGCTGCAGCTTCTCATTCTGTAAAGAAAGAGATTTAACTTTAAAATAGCCATCGTTGTAAATCTTGTAAATCCAAAACCTGATCCTCTTCCCATCAGTAATTTGCTGTAAAGAATGAAGAGCAGAGCTGCACCTGCACTTCTTTTCTAATAACAAAAGCTGAGACAGATTTTTCATGGGAAGTCCTGTAATTATTTCATGAATGCTTTTACTTTTGTTGAAATAGAAGCAATTTTCTTTGAATCCACAACACTGCCTCTCTAGAATTCATGTCTAATGTTCCTCCACCTTCCTTAGATAACTCTCTAGTTGCTTGGTTATTTTTATAATCCTGATTTATTGAGGTTATGTTTGTATCTTGAAAATTATTTAAGAATAAAAAATGAGAGAAAAAAGGAGAAATATAAATGACAATTTTAAAATAGTACACGTCATTCATATTTTTTTTTTCTCATCGTATTCCAACAGTACGTTACACGAATTTTAGTATGGTCAGCAAGTGCACTATAGTGGTGTTCAATGTATTATTTGTTAGAGAACGTGTTTGATTGATAGGAATGATAGTTAATAGAGGTTCTTAATTGATCCGGTCATCAAGAGAGAATGTTTGAAGTATTTAGGAATAAAATTTTGTAAATTTATTAAAAAAAGTAGATTAAAAAAAGAAAAAGAAATGAAAATTTCAAAATGATTATATTTACAAAACAATGAAAATTTCAAACATTTTAATAGGGTCACAATTTTAATTTTAGCTGGGTTTCTAATAAAAAAGTGTAAACATTTTAAAAATTGCTATACAAAAATGCCTTGCCTCATCTTACTTATTCCACGAGAGTGAAGTTTTCTGATTAATTTTTCAATATCGTATGATATATCTTCATAAGACAGAGTTCTCTCTCACGTCTTAAGGCTATCATTTATTTGTTAGAGCAAAACATCCTTACAAAATGAGATACTCTTTTTAGAGTAGAGTCATTTATCACATTCTGTAGAAGTAGAGCCACCGAACCCTGAACATAACCTCAAATTTATAAACACTTTTGATATAATATTTTCCTTAATAATTAACTTCACAAAATTAGAAACAAATCTCCAAGAAATTTAAGCATATTTTCTAAGAGGTTTGAACTATATTTTTTAAGTTATAAATTCTATTGGGATGGTGAGATTTTCGACTTGAAACCGACGATGTCATGGTGAGCGTATGATGGATTAACTACTAAGACAATCCATCTAGTCTTTGTAATCAATGGAGACGCATATCTAAATGAATATACATTTTCTTGATATATGTATATAAATATCAAATTAATAAGTTAACGGAAGTCTTAAGACATCACATCTTCATATTCTTTACGCATCTGACTAAAGAATGAACAACCAAACCACATTTATTATATTATCAACAAAAGAATTAAATAATTAATGGTGAAAACATTCAACTAAATTGCGAAGAAAGCATGAGAAAATTAGAGATATAGTCCTTGCTCAATTTGCTTGGAATTTCGAAGAAATGTCGAAGTAATTCATAGTCAACGACTAAATAAATTCAGAATCATATTAAATAAAATTTTATATGTTTGGTGATTGTATATATATACACAATTTCTCATTAACCAAGCTAACAAATCAAGGGGAGAAAAAATGGTTCGACAATTGATTTCAGCAGAAGCACAGCATAGCCTTATTATGGTCGATAACTCTGACGGCCTATTCTTGCTTTGCTTGATTGTGCTCTCACTGTCTATTATATCAATGATGATATTCATTTGTGGTGAATCTGGTGATACGTCCAACGAATCTCGCAAGGGAGATGGAGGTGGCGGTGGCTGTGGCGGTGGTGGAGGTGGCGGATGTGGTGGATGCGGTGGATGTGGTGGTTAAGAAGCAGAAGACGAATTACAAATATTAGTGATTTTTGCATACTCTTGTGAGCCAAGCAGTGATTGTATCAGATCCGTGTAATATAATACTCGAATTAAAGAGCTTTTTCTTTAATTCTCAAGTTCTGATGAATATGAAACATCTTTTTGAACTATAGAGATTGTTTGTTTATATTTTAAAGGGCTCAAATCACATATATATGAACTGTTTTCAGATTCTTTTTAATTATTTTTTTACTTTTAATTATTGAACTGACATTCAATTATTCCTACTATCCTATTATATTCATCTTCTTATCTCTTGGTATTTGATAAATATAAAGTTTGTCAATTAAATCCGATCTAATAGTTGGATGAAATTTTGAGTATATTGAATATTAACAAAATCTTTAGGTGGATATGATAAGTACCTTGTACTAAATTAGAAAAACTTTTGCTAACTGTTGCGTGATGAAAATGTTGACATTAACTATCATTATATATTTGGGATCTGAGTTGAAACCCCAACAATTTACAACTGGCTTGATCTTGACCGCCTGATCAAATTTACATAATTCAATTTAAATCAATAGAAAAAAAATTTATTTAATATTTTGATAAGAATCTAGTCTGTCTATATCTGTTCAAATGGTCTTGACTCTCAACTATCCTCTCCCGTTGATAAATTAAACTAACAATGGAAAAACCCAATTCATTAACCTCTTTATTGTTCGCACTAGTAGAAGATTTTTGCATTGCACGTGTTAAAACAATTATTTCGTTAAAAACTTAAGGCAAATTCGTAGGTCATCAAATCGTGGTTAGTTAAAACTAATGAAATTTATGTAGTACACATTAGAACTAATGAAATTTATATAGTCACATTAGAACTAATGAAAATGTAAGACTTTAATAAAAATAGGTATATTGAATTAGATATCATATTTTTTTTTAAATCAGTAAAGAAAATAAGTACACGTAATATGTAGAATGTACGTGTAAGAAAATGTATCAACCAATATATATACATATTATCAAATGGAAATAAGAAAAAGTAATATTTGAAGTACCGGAATGATGTTAATTTGTATTTACTTATGAATTTGCTTAACCTAAAAAATATGATTATTGTTTAAAAAATTACTTATTTATCAAAATACAATCGCTCTACATTACCTCAATATTTAGCTATTTTTTTGTTTACCTAAGCAATCAACATCTAAGTGGAAGGGAGAGATATGCTATCTACCCTACTCATTATTTGTTTTTAACTCAAGATTTACCCCAATATTAAACTAATTTTTTTATCGATGAAGAGAAAGAGAGAGTGGATATTTACCATCATTTACGAGAGAGGGAGGGAGATTAGATATTTACCCAACCCCTATATTTTCAAATCAAGTTTTATTTTTATTCCAATATTTAACTTTTTTTACCAAGTACTTAGAAATAAAAGACATCAAACCTTTACCTAGGGAGCACCGAGTATGTAAGGGGACCATAATTTTCGGGAAGAGAGAGGGGGAGAGAGAGGATATTTACCTAACCAATTTGTTTTGAAATCTAATTTTATTTTTTACTCTTTTTATTTTATTAGTAAATGTATATTTGTTTAAAATTCACAACAAATTTCTCCTAAGAGATTGATCAATCTTTTTACTTAACAGATTTATGATGTTGTTAGTCTAATAAAATTTTTTTGGAATGGATAATGAAATCTAAAATTTTGTTACTAAAAAATAAATCTATTAATTATTTCAAATGATTAATTTATCTATTATTTGACCAGTAATATTAAATGTCTTAGAAAAGGATGGAATGAGAATAGAACATTATGGTCAACACAACTTGGTTATTAACTTAATTAAATTTAAAAATGGCTAAAAACTAAAATACCCTACTAAAATGGTTAAATGATACAATTTCCAAACAGAAAACACTCAATCTGATCATGAATATACAAAAAAAAATGGATCCCCTCTTGTTGACCAGTTTGGGGGTCCAATAGGAGGACATATGTTCAGATGATTTAGGATGTTGACTCAAATCTCAACGACCAAAATAAACTTAACACAAAATCTTAAGAAATTTGATATGATTTTGTTCGTCTTTTAAGTTGATATAAAATTGTTCAGATATGAGTCAACGGCCTAGATGGAACAATGTACTCATCATGTTCTAATGAACAAGGAACAAAGAGATAATCCAAATCCATACAATTTAACTGATTGTGTGAAACAACTGCATAAGTTTTCATGACATCAATCAATAGTTTACTAAAAGTTTCAATCGAAAAAAATCGTGTGACCATTGAAGTTATGATGAAATAATTGTTTGTTAGATTTTGAATTTAAAAATTGTACTAAAACCCAAAATACAAATTTACAGGTGGCGCATTGTTTATGGAAGTGTTGTAAACGATAAAGAGAAAACCAATTATCAGCACATTGTTTATGGAAGTGTTGTAAACAATTATGAAATAATATATTTAATGTGGTACAACTAGTTCGTCTATCTCCATGACTAATTTTGTTATACATGTCCATTACAATATTTCAACATATATTACTACTATACATATCACCTGACCCGAATTCTATTACACCAAATACGATACTCAAAACACGCTAACTGTATCTTGTGACATTGAACTTCCACCCACGATCAATATTGCCGCTACTAACATTTGACAACTCATAACTACTTTAGACAAAAATCATCACTCCTTGAGATTGTGTCCTTAAAACACTAAATTCTATGTATGTTAAGACAAACTTCAATGAGAGTATAAATTAAATGACATATCATTATGTATGTATATTGCATGTGAACATTCTTAGAAAAATGTCAGCAAGAATTTGGTACTTAGATTGTATGCTATGTAGTTTATGTCTTTGATGCTTGTAAACTCTTGTTTCAGATTTAGTGAAGTGGGGTGCTCTCTTAGAAGTGGTATTGTACATCTCTAGTATATAGAATGACTTGCATTAGTACTAGGTATACTGTTAAGGTGAGGATAATTCAAACTATAGTGGGTTTAACCACTAGGCTGAAAGTCTCAGCATAGTCCAAGCCAGGGGTTTGATGGAACACCTTAGCAACCAACCATGTTTTATACCTTATAATGCTTCCATTTGCATTATATTTCTACTTAAAAACCCATTTGTTACCAACAAGGTTCATAGAATGAGAGAAAGGCACCAAATCCTAAGTATGGTTCCTAATAAGAGCCTGTAATTCAGAATCCATGGCACTTTTCCAGTTTGCATTAGACATAGCATGTTTAACTGAAGTTGGTTCCGAGTCAGGTGCTACACAGACATTGTTATGTTTAGAGGTAAAAAGACTTTAGGCTTCAAGGAACCTATCTTAGAACGTGTGATCATTTATGTGTGAAGGTTTTGATGAATGTAATTGTGTATCAGAAGATGTACCAAAGGACAAGAAAGGTACTAGTACTAAAGGAACTAAATCAATATTAGAGGAATGATTAGAAGTAGGATTGGGTAAAACTGAATTTTGAAGAGAATGATTCATACCTGATGTAAGGTCTTGCTTAGTGGAGATCGGAGGAAGTGCTTCTGAATTTATCAGTGATATTGGTAGTTGAATTTCCTTATAGAAACCTGGAGTGAACTGAAAACTTGCATCTGATAAATTTGATAAAGGACATGACAATGAGGAACTTTTGATTGAATTAGGTAAGAAACCTTTGGTGCAGGGAAAGAAAGACTCATAAAGGTAACATTAACAACAATGTAGATTCTTCCTGAGGAATTAAGGCATAAGTTCCCTTAATGAGAAGGAGAATAATCGATAAATACACACGTATCACTTCTAAACTGTAATTTATGCTTATTGTAGGGTCTCAAGTGTGGATAACAAGCACATCTGAATGGTTTTAAAAATTGGTACTCTGGTTGCTTGTCATAGAGGATTTGAAAAGGTGAAGAACCTAAAAAAACATTAGTAGGTAGTCTGTTAATAAGGTAACCAGAGGTATGGAAAGCATGCCGCCAATAAGACAAAGGCAAAGAAGCTGGAGCAAGCAATGTGAGGCCACACTCAACAACATGTCTATATTTTGTATCCACTCTACCATTTTGGTTATAAGTGTAAAGGCATGAGTGTCTAAACTCTATGCCATGTGAAAGAAGAAAGGTTTCAAAGGTTCTAAACTCCCCTCCCCAATCTAATTGTAAAGCATTTAAGGAAGTAGAAAGCTAGTTTTCTGCATAGACTTTGAACTGCATAAGTACCTTATAAGCTTCTGATTTGGCTTACAATGGATAGATCCATGTATAACGACTAAAATCATTAAGTTTGTATGAACTAAATCTAAAGGTTTATCAGCTTTGGAATCAGATAAGGAATGGTGTTTAACATGACTTTTTCCTCTAGGAGAAAAGTCACAGAAGGCACTATTTTGAGTAGAGGTTGTAATGTTGCATATTTTTAGGACTTGAGACACAATTTTTTAGAAAGGGTGACCAAGTTTCCTATGCCATAGATCAAAAATATTATTGGAGTTAGCATGCAAATAGAAGTAGAATGAATTGAGGCAGTGAAAGATGTGGCTTTATTATCAAGAGTGTTGTTACAAACAGAAGTAGAATGAATTGATGCACGATTGGTATTTACATCAGGAGTCAAGAGTGCATTTTTACAATGTAAAAGGAAACAGACACTTTAATACATTTATCTGTCACAACTGAGTCATTATTATGACCTTTTAAGCTAGAGAACTTATTTGATAGAGGAACATTGAAAACAAAAGGGTTAGGCTGAGTGATAATAGTAGAATGCTTGACTCTGTTATTGACAAACTGACAGGTTAAAACAGTAGATCTCTTCTCTCCAGGCACCAACAATTCATAAAGTCCTTCCTTAAGTCTCCCTCTGAGAAGGACCTACTTCGTGGCTTTCTCCTTAATAAAACATAAATTAGCATGAAATTCAATGTAAATCACTACTAGAAAATGACCTTTTAGCGACCAAACTTTTAGCCACAAAGGTAAATTAGTGGCTAAAAGTCATTTTGAGCGACCGCAATTTTATTTGGTCACAAAACTCGATATTTTCGAAGAAAAAAGGAGGGTCCGCGCCAATTATACAGTGGGCTTTTATCGATGAATATTTAAATTCGTCGGCAAAAGTCCTATTTTTACAGACCACCTTATAATTTGATCGGTAAAGGTCTAGTTTTTACCAACCAAACAAATTGTTCGACACTAAACTTTTACTGACGAATATCTCATCACCCTATGCATAACCCATATCCCCTATCACCCCCCTCGCGACAGAGACGACCCCCTCGACAGAGCTGCTCCTTCTTCTTCATCGTTTATCGTCGAGATTTCTTCTTCTTCTTCGTTTGTCGTCGAGGTTTAGGTATGAAAACCTCTTCCTTCTTCTTCTTTTTCAACTATTCTTTCAGCGCTGACCAACGTCGTCGTGACATTCTTGAAATGGTAAAAAATCGAGATATTGCTACTGCAAATATGTTTTTGTGTTGTTTTATAATCTCTTTCTAAGGGTTGGTTTGCTTATTTTTAGGGGATATAAGAGGTTGGTTTGCTTAATTTAGTGCAGTGCTAAGATTTTCTCTTCCCCATATTTTTCCTTTTCCTTTTATGATTTTTACTTTTGAGAACTATAATATCCTAGATCTCTACTCTATTCTGTTTGTTCTTTATGGTCACGACTATCTGGGTTGAAATGCCCAATTCTAGTTAATTCAGATTCACAAACTTTGGTTTGTCAAGATGAAGGCTTCTGTTCTACTTTATGGACCCGTTCTGCTTCGATTCTGTTAGATTGTTGAGCAATGGTAGCTTCTGATAAATTATAGTTTGCAAATAGAAATATAAAAAACTGTTATTTTTCGATAATATATCCTTCTTCTAGTCTTGAGAACTCATGTAGTTTTGTTACTTACTAGCTCCAAATATCTGATGAAAAAAGTAGTCATAATTCAGTTTTAATTGTTGTCTGAGTTTTGATCAAAGTTGTATTCATCTTCAACTAGCATCTTGGTTGTCAGATGGAAATGGCCGAGTGTAGATTGAGATCAGATTTAGGGTAAAAAAACTCTATTACAAAACTTTTTTCTCTTTGCTGTTGAAAAGAAAATGGTTGACTATTAGAACATTAATCAATAAAACCTCTTTATTCTTTCATTATAAAACATTGGCTGGTAATATTCCAATCCTTTTATCCGCGTCTGTATACATATTTGACTTTGATACAGGGTTCGTATCTTCTTGCCAATTCTTAGTTTTTCTTAGGATCAATTGAATCTTGTGTTATCCATTTCTTGTCTCTTTCCTTTTCTTAGCCATCTAGAGTTCTGATATTAGACTAGATATTTTCATTCCTCTTTTAAATATTAGTTAGTTAAATTAGCATCTATTCATATGACTTTAAATTGAAAATATTTTATTTGCTTAGGAATTAATATGTTGAAGGTTTTATTTGCTTATGGATCTTTTGTTGAGAGTTTCTCTAAATAGTTATTTAATTTACAGAGTGACAAAATGGACAAGAGTTGGATACAAAATTAACAGATTGTCCAAAGAGTATATTGATGGTATTTCACAGTTTATGAACTTGGCTAGTAATTATCTCAATGTAGAGGGGAAAGCGCGTTGTCCATGTAAAATATGTCTCAATTCAAGATAATTATCTTTAATAGAAGTTAAAATGCATTTATGCCACTATGGAATGACATTGAGCTATGATCGTTGGGTGCTTCATGGTGAAGAGATACAAAGATATTACCATTCGCCAACTATAGAGATGAATAGTACTACATGTCACCTTGGTGGTGATGGTGGTGATGGTGGTGACGGTGATGATAATGATGATGATGATGATGGTGATGGTGATGGTGATGGTGATGGTGATGGTGATGAGATGAGAGAAATGTTAGATAACATGTGTGATTTTGTTTGGTTGGAGATGAATGGTGAACAAGTTGGAGAGGAAAATACTGATAGAATAAATCTAAATGCAGAGACGTTAGACAGATTTAGTGATTTATTTAGTGAAGTCGAGGAAGAACTTTATCCTGGTTGTCAAAAGTATATCACACTATCTTTTATTGTGAAGTTGATGCATATCAAAGTGCTTAATCATTGAAGCAATAAGTCATTTGACCAATTACGTAAAGTTTTAAATGGTTCTCATCTAGTAGGCTAAAAAATTCCAGCCTCTTACTATGAAGCCAAAAAATAATTAAGAGAATTATGGTTGGGATATGACACCATTCATTCTTGTAAATAAGATTGTGCTTTATTCTGAAAAGAGAATGAAGGAAAAGATAAATGCCCTGAATGTGGTGAATCAAGATACAAAATGGATGATGGGAAGGGTAAGAAAGTTCCTCAAAATGTTTTACGTCACTTTCCTGTTATACCCATACTTCGAAGATTGTTCAAGTCAAAATACACATCGTCCGATATGAGATGGCACAAAGAGAAACATGTCAACATTGAAGGTGTATTGAGACATCCTACTGATTCAGAAGGTTGGGAGGATTTTGATAAGCAATATAGTTGGTTTGTAGAAGATGCTCGAAATGTAAGATTATGACTTACAACAGATGGATTTAATCCATTCAGAAATATGAGCAACTCATATAGTATATGACCAGTCATATTAGTACGTTATAACCTTCCTCCATGAAAGTTTGTGAAAGAACCATTCTTTATGATGACGTTACTAATTTCTGGTCCAAGATCACCTAGTAAAGATATTGATGTGTATTTACAGCAATTGATAGATAAGTTAAAACAATTGTGGGATAGGGTGCAAACATTTGATGTCACTTCTAGGCAATGTTTTACTATATATGTTGTTGTGTTGTAGACAATAAATGACTTTCCAGCATATGGAGATTTGTCTGGTTGGGGTACAAAAGTTTACTTGGCATGTCCTGTTTGCAATGAAGATGCATCTTTGTTGAGGTTGTGAAGTAAAATATATTACATGGGACAACGACGATATTTACCTTGTGATCATATGTGGCGGATGAGTAGATTGCACGATGGTAAATAAGAGTTTCGTGATGCACCAAGAAAGTTGACAAGGTAAGATACATTGAGGAAGTTAGATCAAATTCAATTTGTCAAGTTTGACAAAAACCCAAATAAGTTAGACAAAAAAGAAAGCGTCCTTTCCATGGTCTTAATTGGACTGAGAAAAGTGTGTTTTTTCAACTTTCATATTGGTCTAAGTTGAAAATTAGACACAAATTGGATGTCTTGCATATTGAGAAAAATATTTGCGATAATATATTAGGTACATTGTTGAATATAGAAGGCGAAACAAAAGACACTTACAAAGCTCGATTGGACCTAGCCGACATGAATATAAAAAAAGAACTACACCTTGAATTGAAAGGGAACAAACATTTTAAACCACATGCGTGTTACACATTAACATTAGATGAGAGAATAAAGTTTTGTAGTTTCTTAAAGTTAGTCAAGTTTCCAGATGGTTTCGCAGCAAACATATCACGATGTATCAACCAAGCTGAGGGTAAGGTTTCGGGATTGAAAAGCCATGATTGTCATGTTTTATTGCAAAGACTTTTACTAGTTGGGATTTATGGTTTATTGGGTAAGGATGTGTGCACTGCTTTGGTTAAGATGTCTAACTATTTCAAAGAATTGTGCACGAAAACACTGAACACTAATGACTTAGATTTTCTTAGAGATGGAATAAGTTTGATCCTACGTAAGTTAGAAAGGATATTTCCCCCAGCTTTCTTTGATCCTACGTAAGTTAGAAATGATATTTCCCCCAACTCAATGATCTAATCATTAAAATAATTTGATTAATATGTGCAGAGAGCACATGAGAGAATTAAACAGAGTTAGTCAGGTTGACTTAAGTTCAAGATATCAAAACCAATTTGCTGAATGATTTAGAAATCGGGTATGTGTATATATTTGACTAAATATATATATTTATATATATCATTAGAATTAGTACGGAAGTATCTAATACTTTTATTATTTTTATTAGATCATTGAGTTGCACTGTTAAGGGTCATTAGAAGCCACAGATGATTTATATGCTTTAGCATTTGGTCCAGATAATCGTGTCATGTCAAATTCTGGTTGTATTGTCAATGGCATTCAATACCATAATATAGATAGTGATTATCACCAGACAACCCAAAATAGTGGCTTAGTAGTTCCAGGAGAACATGATGGAGAAGAGATTGATTTTTTTTGGTAGGTTAAAAGAAGTGATTGAGATGTAGTATGTACGAGAAATCAAAGTTATATTATTTGGATGTGAATGGTTTGACACAAATGCAAAAAGAAATAGAGTGAAGAGAGATCTTGGTTTCACTTGTGTAAATGTGAGTCAAACTTGGTATGAAAATGAGCATTTTATTCTCGCATCTCAAGCACAACAAGTCTTTTATGTTAATGATTGCAAATTCGGAGTCAATTGGAAAGTGGTGCAAAAGGTTCAACAAAGACATTTATGGGATGTTCCTAAGATAGAACAAGATGAAGTCGTAGGGCCTACTGAAATAACTTTGCCATCTATCGATCTAGATGAGTCAGGAACAATGCAATTTCGCAGGCATGATGTATCTTCTGAAATAAATGCAAATGTTATTGGAGTAGCAGATAATAATATTGAAGATATTGATTTTATTGATGATGATGACAATGAAGATGAAACTTTGATTAATTATGATGACGATTTAGAGGATATTATACCAAATGATGATGATATAAATTGAATTTTAAAGTAACGGTGAGCCTGTTAGCGTAAAATATTCATTCATTTCTTCTTAAATTTGATTTAATTTATTTTGTAAGGAATAATATGTTTAGGATCTTCTTTCATGCCAATTATCTTTATGCAGGTTAATGTCTCTCGGAAGAAATACTCATTTTCCAAATCTAGATCCTATTGTAGGATCTTCTACTGATGAAGATAGTTCTCAAACATGTATATACACTTTGTAATAGTTCTTACTATAATGGTTTCTAATTCTTTGTTTTGTTGTAGGGACTTCATCTTCCTCGGGGAGTGTGAGAAAGGTTCGCGGGCCAACAATAGGGATTGAGTTGGAGAGGTTAGTGAGACAATTCAGAAAATCACCAATCGATACTCCTCTTCTCGGTGTTGTTAGACCTGTTTGACAGTAGACCGTCCAATTCAACCTTGAGATTGGTGCCCTCATACGACAATTCATACCACTTCAATATGAAGGTTGGTCCAATGTGCCTGAAGAATTCCTTGCATTTATAATTGATAGGCTGCAGGTAATAATGACACATCTATTTATTGTTATATTTTTTTATTGTATGACTGATAGTAAAAGATTATTGCATGTCTATTTTACTTTTGAATCGACCAGTAATGCTATGATTATTTGATTAAATTTGAAGCAACGAACACATACAAAGGATACAAGTACACATTGCATAGACATTATAAAAAATTTAAAGATCCAATAGCAGCAGTACGACATCTTTATAAGGGTGTATCACAAGATGATTGGGATTGACTATGCATAGTTTGGGAGACGAAGAAATTTGGGGTAATTCCTATTATCAAAGCTTATTTATTAGATTTTGATTATTTAACTAATTATTTTAATCATAAAACTTATTTATTATAGGCACGCTAAAAAACCAATTTTCAAAACCGTCAAAACCTTTCATACAATCATAATGGAAGGAATGTATCTTTTCTTGATCATCGATTTCATCAGGTGAATCAAAATATTATTTTAGTTCTCTTAATAATGTTTAGTATATAATATTTCACGAATCAACTTTTGTTGTATTTTGGATAGGAAGCTTCAACTAGGGTAGCACCTACTAGAATTGAAATATTTTACAACACGCATTGCAGTGCTAAAAAAGATTGGCAGAATGATACGGCTTACGAAAGATATGTGAGTAATCTCTCTAAAATATTTTGAACAATATTTTATTTTACAAGAAATGTTCGTTTAGTTGATTGATAATCGTGTTAGTTTCAATGTGTGTGTGAGTGGGGGTGGGGGGTTCTCACTTTGTATCTGAACGTGCTAGATAATTTTTGAATATTTTATGATTGATGCTCTTTGTCTTGATAATAGTGTTAGTTTCAATGTGTGTGTGGGTATGTCTATGTGTGTGTGTATTGGGGGGGGGGGGTTATCACTTTGTATCTGAATGTGGTAGATGATTCTGATTGATGCTCATTATCTTTATAATAGTGTTAGTTTCAATGTGTGTGTGGGTGGCGGAGGGGGGACTTATCACCTTGTATCTGAGCATGCTAGATGATTTTTGAATACTTTCTGATTGATACTCATTGTCTAAAGATGAATATTGTTAGTTTGAATGTGTGGGTGGGAGTGGGGGGCTTATCACTTTGTATCTGAGTCTGGTAGATGATTTTTAAATATTTTCTTATTGATGCTACTTGTCTAAAGATAATATTGTTAATTTCAGTGTGTGTGGGGGGGGGGGGGGGGGG
>QANY01005263.1:2283457-2424145 GCA_003255025.1 Datisca glomerata | reverse complement strand
GTGGACTTATCAACTTGTATTTGAGCGTGCTAGATAATTTTTGAATACTTTCTGATTGATGCTCATTGTCTAAAGATAATAGTGTTAGTTTCAATGTGTGGGTGGGTATCGGGGGGAGCTTATCACTTTGTATATAAGTGTGCTAGATGATTTTTAAATACTCTCTTATTGATGCTACTTGTCTAAAGATAATAATGTTAGTTTCAATATGTGTGTGGGGAAGGGGGACTTATCACTTTGTATCTGAGTGTGCTTGATGATTTTTAAATACTTTCTGATTGATACTCATTGTCTAAAGATAATAGTGTTAGTTTTAATTTGAGTGGGGGTTATCACTTTGAATCAGTTTTTGCTGGATTTTTTTCAATACTTTCTGATTGATGAATTTATTAATCTTGAATTTTGCTCATTGTGATGTTACAAGAACGCATGTTTGCTTTATAGTATGAGCATATCCCTGAGAATGTCACACATCACAAGAAGAGATAGTTGAAGAAGTTCTCGGGTGAAATAAAGGCCTTGGAAGAGCCTCACCCACATCTTCCAAGAAAAAGAGTCTAGCTGAAAATATAGAATTAAAGAAACAAATAAAGTTGATGGAGAGCCAACTACAAAGCTTACTCGCTTGAGCTTGTCAAAATGGTTTTCCACCTCCTGACGATGACTCAACAATAGAAACATGACTTTCAGAATATTTGTTAAGCTTTGTAGTTGTAACATCAAGCTTTAAATACTCATTTTTTTTATTTTTTTGGATACATTTGTGAACCGAATTCTGTAATGAATTATGATTTGAAGATTTTATAGTGAACTTTTAATAATTTGTTACATTACGTATATTAATGATTAATATATGTATTTCTAAGAAAATTATCAATTCCGATAAATTTTCAGATGATATAATTGCTATTACATGTGTATATCAAGACTAAAAAAGTCAGCATATTTTATTTACATTCTATTCTGGTAATGTAAAATTTGGTCGCCAAAAACATTTTGCGACAAAAAAAATTTGTCGCAAAAGAGTTTAGGCGACGAAGAGAAATATTGGTCGCAAAAGGTTTTTGCGATAATTTCTTTTTGGTCGCAAAAGGTTTTGTGATGAATTTCTTTTTGGTCGGAAAACCTTTTTGCGACCAACTTTTATTTTCATCGCAAAAACCTTTTGCAACCCGTTTTTTTTTGCTAAAGATCTAATGTTGTTCAAGAATAGTGGCGTTGAGTTTCTCGACCCTTTGCCTTAGGATTAGTCAGTTCTATTTCTCGATGGGGGGCAAGGGAAGGGATATAACTCAGCGGTAGAGTGTCACCTTGACGACGAGTTTCATTTTTCATCGTAAAAGACTTTCGCTGATGAAGCGAAAATGACGAGGTCACGATGAACATAAGTTCTTCGCTTTAGACCTTTCGCGACCAAATTTAGGGCTTTAGCGACCAAAATATTGGTCACTAAACCCCTTTTTCTTGAAGTGAATGGGATTATTTTTAGTTAACTAAGAAATACTGATAAAGTTTATTTTTATTCTAGGTACTTTAAACTTGTGAATTAAAACACTTTTGGGAACGTGGATAAAAGAAGAGCCTATGTCTGTGATGTGTAGCACCTTACCACCACCAACCATCAGTTTGTCCTTGCCATGGTAATCCTGTGCAAGGTGGAGGTTATTTAGATAAGCTGTAACGTGATTTATTGTTACATTGTCCATGTACCAAGCTTGTTCATTTACTGTATCAGTCGAAGCAACCATGGTTGTGGGATTAAAACTGTTGCTTTGTGCCTTTGAAGAGGGGTTTAGTACTTAATATCCTCTATAAAACTTGCAGTAATATGTAAGAGCACCATGACCACTTCTACAACAAACCTGGCATATGAGCCTGTCAATACTTCTTCCTCCTCTCCTTTTTCTTCTAGGGTTTGAATTGAATCGGAAGACTTGCTGTCCATTATATAGCCAGTTTCTTCCTCTTCTATTTCCATTTTCTTGACCATTTTTGTGGCCAACTGTTTCTATTTCTTCTTCCCATCGTACTGCCAGCATAATTGGCAGAAATTGAATGTCTCACATTCATCTCAATTTTAATGTTCATTCTTTCAATCCTACACTCATGACTCATTAGGAGTGCTTGAACCTCGTCAATTATTAGATCTTCAGCTCACGAAATCACGTTCACAACTACTAAGTGAAATTTGACTCCTAATATATTCAAGAGGTGAAGGAGCAACTCTTGCTCATTTATTGGATTCCCTGCAGTAGCTAGGCCATCGGCTACTGACCTCATAGTTTGCAACATGTTCCTTAATTAAAGCATCCTTGCTTTTGATTAGTTTGAATAACTCCTTTCAAGAGCTTACCAAAGTTTTTTGGAGTGAGTGTACTGTAAAACTGTTCCTAGTACACGCTCGGTCATAGAAGACCTAAGTCAGCTTATCTCACACTTTCTAAATAAGAATTCATCCAACACTACAAGAAACAAGGGCTTTAGTGACCAACATTTTGGTAGCTAAAGCCCCAAAAAGTCGTCGCGAATGCCTTTTGTACTAACAAAAGTGTTCGTCGCAAGATTCGTCAGCAAAAGATTTTCGCGAAAATTTTTTAGATCTCGTCGCATTAGCCTTTAGCGATAAAAAAATCTGGTAGCCTAAAGTTTTCGCGACAAAAAAAATTGGTAGCCTAAATTTTTTCGTGATAAAAAAATTGCCGACGACATTGCCGATCTTTGTCGTTTAGATTTTTATCAGTGCATTAATTTTATTAAGGAGAGGAGAGGAGGGGGGGAGAGAGAGAGAGATAGAGAGAGAGAGAGATAGAGAGATTAGCGTAGAGGTAGAGGGGATTGTTCCAGAATTGGCTATTCCATTAGATCTCTGAACTTGAATTGGAACCCTCACATTGGCTATTTGCAAGAACGCAGTAAATAGATAGATGTTCAACCTATTTCAAACAACAGCCGAGATTTATGTAACTTGTCCAGATATTAAGTAACAAGACATCCAACAGTAATCAGTATAAACATAGACTATTGAATGGCATGTATGATAGTTGGCGTAGAAAAGCATGTTAATATTTCCTTCCTTGACCTTCTCCAAAGAAGAAAAGAGAGCACTCCTCCTAGTCTTCTTTAACCACTGGAAGGAAGAAACATAAAAAGCCCTCTTCAACTTCCTAGACCTGCAAACAAGACAACTATCACAATTGAAACTAACAAAACATTCTTCTTCTTTGGTTGATTTGGGAGTGGCCACGGAACAACAACAGAGAAATGACCTTGATCGTTTGCCACACACAAATTGAATTTGACGCACAAAGAGAGAGCACTGCCTAAAACAATTTGCAATAGAGGAAAACATGCATGATTTGATGCCTAAGAAATAATCATAGGCATATTCACATGGAAAAGTTTACAATTCAATTGGCATTTTAGCTAAATATGCTTAAGTCCAGTCAAATTAAGTGGAGCTAGAACTTCTATAGACAATTTTCAAACAATTCACCAATTTGTAAACTTTGGAGCCTTGGAGTTGAATCAAACATATTTTATTGTCTAACAGAAACTGCAGAAGCAAACATCATAACATAGAAAATGCAAGATGCGGTAATGCTAGTTTTAAATTATAAGGATAACCTGTGAATAACATAAAAAATAATTGGATATAAGAACCTGAATAATCTATTTGCAGAAAACTCCTGATAATTCTTAACTAAATGGTGTTTCGTCCTCTCCATCAGCGTCTTTCTGTACTGAGCCAAAACACTCGCCATGTAAGCATCCTTATCACCGGTGAACTAAACGTTGACATCAGGCTTTGTCACAGCCAAACACGTGGTGTGCACATTCCTTCCTAGCACAATCTCTCTTCCCCCTTTCCTGATCACTTCAGCTCCTTCTCCTACATTGTCGTTTCTCTCAACCAACTGAGGTAAAGGCTCGGCAATCGCATCAGTCAGATCGAAATCCTTGGTCAACATCTCCACTAACCCGTTGTTCTCCTCTACTTCCATGACGCTCCCAACCATTTCTACTTTCTCAACTTTCTCAACAAAATTCCTTTCTTCCTAATTTAAGAATTAACTTAAATTATAAAAATGATATAAAAAATTGGCCATCATAAATGGAGAGAGAGAGAGAGAGAGAGAGAGAGAGAGAGAGAGAACCTCAGTGGTGTGGCAAAG
This sequence comes from Datisca glomerata, assembly GCA_003255025.1. Taxonomy (NCBI): domain Eukaryota; kingdom Viridiplantae; phylum Streptophyta; class Magnoliopsida; order Cucurbitales; family Datiscaceae; genus Datisca; species Datisca glomerata. The sequence goes on along the minus strand of QANY01005263.1, from coordinate 2,419,973 downwards.
CGGTGAATTCGCTCGAAGGGGAAATATATGCTTAGGGTCAGTACCCTCGGATGCGAGGAAGGCAATGGCAGAACAAGGCAGAACGACGACAGAGAAGAGCAGTACAACGGCAAACAGCTACAACGAAGGAGATCTGTCGTGGGGGTGAGAAGGGAATGGGGAATCTGAGGCGTGAGGTGAGGGCTCGTTCGTCGCAGGGGTGAGAGGGGGAAGGGGATCCTAGGAGCGGGGTGGAGAAGCTGAGAAGGAGAGGATTTTATTGTCTTCGTTAAATGCTGTCATTTTGGTCGCATGTTTTAACAATGACATGTGTAGTTGGTCGGGAAAAGTGACTGGTTTTAGCGATGATTCATTTTATTCGTCGATAAAAGTGAATTTTTACCGACCAAAAAATTATTTTGTCAGTAAAACCTTACTCTTTGCTGACGAAATTTTTTATCAGTCGACAAAAACCTTACAAAAAATTAGCATGCCACATATTTTACCTTTCCTAGGTAAAAATTAGATCTTTTAGTGACCAACATTTTTCTTGGTCGCTAAAGGTGACTTTTAGCCGCGAATTTCATTTCGTGGCTAAATGTTTGGTCGCTAAAGGTCCTGTTTCTTGTAGTGCAAGCTGTGGCCGGTGATAACATGTACGACTTGAGACTTTAACAACATAAAATTGTCTCTGTCAAGTTTAATCAAGAGAGAGGAATTCAGTGTAGAATTCAAAGTCTTCCTCCTAGCTTGCATTTGAACCTCCTACTATTGCTATCACCTCTGCCTTGATACCAACATAGAAAATCGAGTCGAACAGAGGGAAAAGAGAAAGAGATGCTCGACAATTTTAAGAAATGATGAATTCTCATTAGCTTCTTAGCTTGACTAATACATCAGATATAGGGAGATCATAAAGGACTAGCTAACGTAATAGGAAATAGCTAACTAGTCTAACTAATAACTGCATGCATTCCGTGCAGTTAATGCACGTGAGAAGAGCTTCACGTAGGTTGGGCCACCTCAGCTATAATCAAAGCTTTATAATCCTTGTGAACATGGTTATTGAATCAATGTTTTGAATGCATTAAAAAGACTAATGACTCTAATTATTTTATTTAATGACTTATTTATTTTGATATGTTATGAAGGAGACTCTATGACTCAACATATTATATCGGTTTGAAGCTAGAGACATTGATTAAACCAAAGATTCTCAATTCAGAATCCATAATAGGCTTTTTAAATTAAGTGATAAGTGATATCTCTTCCTTAGGGATGTAAGTCTAGCTAGTCGAGATATCTTTGGTTGGAGCATCATACTTCTTCCAATTTGTAGCTTTTGCTTCTTAAAAAAATTTATGTGGTCATGAGAAACTGAGCTATCATTGTCTTTGGTGGTGTATTATAAAATTTTGATAATTATTACTGAAGACGTTCAATAAAGAAATTATCAGATGATCATTAGTAGAATTCAGAACGCTTTAAAGAGATTAAATGGTGAATTAGTTTAAGTTTGTAGTATTTAATCAAATTATACATGAATGATTATTTTGTATATACAAAACAATAACTATTATTTTATATTGAAGTCAACCATAGTTTAAAATTAAAAAAAATCAGATTATGAGTTTAATCGCAGTAAATTTATTAACTATTGAAGCCAATAGTATGTATTTTGTCCTTACTATCCCTCTCATAGCCCTCAAAATTTATTTTATTTTAAGCTGTGAGTTGTTGGATATTATTTGCGCCTAAACCCTTAGATTATTAGTTTTTTTATATATAAAAGGACCTTTTGAAAATACATTTAAGAAAATGGGCTAACAATTTTTTTTACTTGTGAATTTTTTTAATCTTTTTATGTAAAACAAGTCTAAGCTCCTAAAAAAATTGGACAAACAAAAATGAATAAAATAAAAAAATACTTGCTCAGATCAAGTAATTTTTATAAAGTAATTACTTAGATCAAGTACTTTTTACAAACTATTTGTTATAAGCTAGTAGTTTTATGATTCTGGACTAACAAAAATTAATCTAGACAAAAACTATTTGATCTGAGCAAGTAATTTAACTATTCGCTGAGAGCAAGTAATTTTTATAATTCTTAACGAGCAAAAATTAGAAAGACAAACCAGTTAATCTGAGAAAATAGTTTTTGTCTTTTCAAATGACATTTTTTTTTCAAAAAATCTAGAATATTGGGCTATAAGGACTTATAAGATGATGAAAAATGGCCAAAATAGGAGCAAATTAGGGTTTCATGAAAGAGATTAAAGAGATTTTTGACACGAATGGACAAGTTAAAAATTTTTAATATAAAAAACACATGAAAGAAAGTAACATCAATATTACCTACTATTAATCCTTCTATAAAAAGGGTCTCACCCACACAAATTATTCAATTACATTTTTAGTATTATAATAAAATCATCTCTCCATTTCTCATATCTCCCAAAAAAATTTGAAAATTTTCCCTCCTAATATCAAAATTCTTAAAAAAATGTTAAGAAATTTCTTTTACTCCTATCTCCAAAATTTTCAAAATCTCATGGGTTCCGATATTCAGCCTCTGAGCCTATATAAATTATATATATATATATATATTAGGCGTCTTATTATTCAATGCATTTGAGATATCCTCACACACATTTCAAAAACTCACATACCATAATGGCCAGTACCGGTTCTGTAGACTTTCCTATATATACTAGCTATAAGCCCATGCTACGCATGAGATTATAAAAAATATAGTTATATTAAAACTAAAAAAAATAATTGGATGAGTTAATTAAAATATTTTACTCTATATGATTTTTCTTTCGATTTTTTATATGTCATATATGAAATTAGTTTATGAATATGTGATCATGCATTAAATTTGTTTAATAGTCCACTATACAAATAATTGAGTTACAAAAGAGCATTTGTTTGTGCGTATATATAAGAAACTTATATCATAGTTGCCGCAACGTGCGCGTGACGCGCATCGGCGATTAAAAAAATCATTTTTTGAAGGAAATTTTTTTTTGGAGTCGCCACCAATTAATTTAGGGTGTGATTGGTCACCCAATTTTAAGATGAAAATTTTGGTCTACGAAAACTCAAAGTTAGTTCGGGAGTCGTTTGTGTGTGGGAAATGTATAAGCACCTCACAACGCCCATTATAAAATGATTACCAAATTTAATCAAATGCTATCTAATTTTTTATTTTAAAGTAAATGTTTAAGGAATTCATTTTTGAAAGTCCTATTTGATGAATTTTGTATTATAAAAATGAACAAAATAAATTACTTTTAATGGGTGGTTCAAAGACCATTGAAAAATTATTTTTTGTATTCTTATATCCTTTTAAATCAAAGCATTATTAAATCAAAGCATTATTAGCTGATTCCTCAGCTCAGTAGTTCGAGAAGTTTGGTATCCCGAAAATCTCAAAGTCCGTCGTCGATTTTTTTTTAATGAAAACTAAATAAAGAAATTTACAAAATTTAATAAATTATTATGGCTTTAATTTACGAGCGTCAACTTTGATGATAAAAGAATAAAAATAATAATCACATACAACTGTGACATATGAAAATAATACATAAATAAATAAGAAGAGATAACAACTATAAATAAAAAATTAATGGAAATGAATGTTAGAGATGATAAATATATATGATAAATTTTAAAAAAGAATTATGCATGGTAAAAATAATAAAACAAGACGTGAAATAATTACAAAAAATTAATAATATCTATTAAAAAAATAAACAAACATAAAAATAAACAAAAAAATATAAAAAAATTACAGTAAATTTTTTTTAAGAGGGTGATGTCACCCTCTGTTAAGTGACAGAGGGTGACGTTACCCTCTATCTTTTTTTTTTATTTTCATTTTTTACATATATATATATAAGTATTTAGTAAATAAATTGATAATAAACTTTTTATGTGTAAAGTAAATTAATCTATGAAAAAAATGCTTAATTTCATACAAGATTAGCGTGATTATGCTTTTTTTACTACATGATCTATTAATTATCATTTTTATTTCTTCACCTAATGCTAATCAAATAGAAAAAGAATGATCATGAATGGTAATTAATTTAAACAAATGTCACTAGAAATAAATAAAAAATTTTGTTTGGGATATAAATATACCATTTTTTATTTTTGGACTACTTAGTTCACTAATTACCATTTTTCCTTTCATTGCTAGGAATGATCATGGATGATAACTGGATGGTAACTAGTTTAAGCAAGTGTCACTGAAAAAAATCCATAAAACTTTCAAAATAAAATAATTTTTGTTTGTGATATAATTATATTATTTTTTTATTAGACTACTTAGTTCACTAATTACCATTTTTCCTTTCTTCCTTCATTGCTAGGAATGATCATGGATGATAACTAGTTTAAACAAGTATCACTAAAGAAAAATCATAAACTTTCAAAATGAAATAATTTTTGTTTGGGATATAAATATACCATTTTTTTATTTTGGACCACTTAGTTCAATAATTATCATTTTTCCTTTCTTCATTCATTGCTAGGAATGATCATGGATGAGAACTAGTTGAAACATGTGTCACAAAAAATGATGGTAAAAAAATTAAAAAGAAAAGAAGAGAAGATTTGTAAGAACATAAAAAATCAAAGCTTAAAATATTTGCATAATCTTGTATAGAGGTTTTACTATCTATTTTATGCATTTTTATGTATGAGAAATTATCATAGGAGATATTTTCATCAAATGTACACTTTCAACCCATTAAATGGTTGATTCATATTGAATTAATTTAACACCCCTCAAAATTTTATCCTCATTCTCATTGATTGAGTTGATGACAAAAAAAATCTCATCCATAAACTTGTAGAGAGATAAATAATATATGAAAATAAAACTTAAGATTAAAAGTAGGATAAATGACAAAGAATGAACAAACAAACCTATATATGAAAAATGAAACAAAGAAATATCAAATACATGAGTATGAAAAAGAGAGATGATTAATTAGAATGAACAAAATATATTGTAAGCTAAAATTTAAGAGATTTGAACTACCTTAATAAAAAAAAATGAGAAGACGGAAGATGAATAGAAATGAAAACTCACATTCTTTTTCTTTTTCACTATTTTTTCAAAACCTCTATTTCTCTCTCTAAAATCTCTTCTCTTCCTCACTCTCCCCGAATCTCCCATTTTCAAGTGAAGACTTCCCCTCTATTTATAGGCAAACTTAGGGCTTCACTTTTTTAATTTTAGGATTTTGTTCCCGTTTCTTTTTATTTTTAGTCCTTGGACAAATTTTCTTATTTTTTTAGGTATTGGGCTATTTTTCAAATCATACACATAGTCTTAGACTAATATATGGGCAAAAAAAATTATATTTTCAAAGTATTGGACCAGAAAAAATACGATATCTACAGCTGCCCCCCTTTGTTCACGCTTCTAAACTTAGAAGGTGTACAAATGTGTAGATAAATATTTTGATCGAGAAAAAAAACTATATAGATAAAGGAAATGAAATCCTCGACTTATTCGGGTTCTATGAAATGATGAAACTTATGAAATGGACTTGGATAAACACATGCTTCGACCTCGACTCAATTCGGGTTCGATTTAACCCTGTAAATTGAAACGGACCAGGCGCTGACACTGGGTTTTGACCGCGATAAAGTCGGGTTCGATTTGACCTAAGATAAAGAAAGGATGCGGACCTAGATAGATGCAGGCTTCGATCACATAGAGAACGGCAAGGCGCGGCCATTACATGTCAAGGGGATGCGGGAATGTGAATTTTATCTGCATAAATTTGATATTTATGACATTTCTTGGCGTACTTGATGCAGTCAGATTCTAGAGTTAACCAATCATGCTTTCAGTATTTGTTTGGCTATCATATGTCTATTAACATGAACTCCACAAATTCCTTCGTGAACTTCCTCTATGATTTGATTCGCTTCCCTTGCATCAACACATCTTAAGAGCACCATATCATGGTTTCTTTTGTAGAGTATTTCACCATTCAAGAAGAAACCCATGGACAATATTCTAATAGTGCATTTATCATTCTCAGAAGCTTTGGATGGATATTCTCCATTCTTTATATACTGCTTGATGTCGTAATACCATGGTCTTGTGTCTGGCTCTTCTTCAATACTCATACAGTGAGCAGAAAAATCTCGCTTCTCAATTTTTATGGGTTACACTTCTTCCTTAATGTCTGTGGTGAACATGGATGTTAGAGTTGCCAGTGCATCTGCAATTTGATTATTCTCTCTGGGTATATGGTCAAATGAGATCACTTCAAAAGTTCGGCTTAGCTTAGTTACATGTTTGTTGTAAGGTACCATCTTGGAGTCTCTAGCTTCCCATTTCTCGTTTAGTTTTCGTATCACCAATAACGAATCTCCGTACACTCGAAGCTTCCTTATCTTATATCATAAGCTGCTTGAATTCCCATGGACATGCCTCATATTCTGCCACATTGTTTGTGCAGTTAAAGCGTTTTGCAGTGAATGGGAACAACTTTCCCTCGAGAGATATGAGGATTGCCCTAATTCCATGTCCTACATCATTAGACGCACCATCAAATAACATTGTCCACAATTCTAGATCCATATATTCTCCTTCATTTTTAATATGACTGATATGTTCTCATCAGGAAAATCAAACTTCATAGGCTCATAATCTTGCACTGGTTGATCTGCAAGATAATCAGCAAGTACACTTCTTTTTATTGATTTTCTCATGACATAAACAATATCATATTTCGTGAGCAACATTTGCCATTTAGCGATTCGCCTAGAAAGTGATGGCTTTTCAAAGATATATTTGATTGGATCCATCTTTGAAATTAACCAAGTGGTATGGTATAACATGTACTGTCCTTGCTGATGAGCAACCCAGGCTAATGCACAACAAGTTTTCTCCAACATCGAATAATTAGCCTCATAATTTGTGAACCTTTTTCTTAGATAGTATATTGCTTGTTATTTCCTTCCAGATGCGTCATGTTGACCAAGTATGCAACCCATGGATTTTCCTGTCATTGTAAGGTACAAAATGAGTGGACGCCTTGGAGTTGAAGGAACAAGTATAGGAGGATTTTACAAGTATTTCTTGATCTTCTCAAAAGCTATTTGACAATCATCATTCCGTCATTCTGTATCGATTTTGTAGAGAAGTTTAAAGATAGGTTCACAAGTTTCAATTAGCTGTGAGATGAACCGGGCTATGTAATTTAATCTCCCCAAGAAACTCTAACTTCCTTTTGAGTTTGAGGTGGCGGCATATCAGTGATGGCTTGAACTTTGTCAAGGTCAACTTTTATTCATTCCTTGCTCACGACAAAACCAAGTAGTTTTCCTGAAGTCGTTGCGAATGTACACTTTGTTGGGTTAAGCTTTAACTGGAATTTTCTCAACCGTCCAAATATTTTTTGCAGAGTGATCGTATGATCTTCCCCTTGACGATATTTGGCAATCATATCATCAAAGTACACTTCGATTTCTTTATGCATCATATCATGAAACATGTTACCATTGCCCACTGGTAAGTCGCCCCTGCATTTTTCAGACTAAATGGCATGACCTTATAACAAAATGTACCCCACAAAGTTATAAAAGTCATCTTTTCACTGTCTTCAGGAGCCATTTTGATTTGGTTATACCCCGAAAAACCATCCATGAAAAAAAAGGTTGAATGCCCTGTGATGTTATCTACTAAGACATCGATATGGGGTAATGGAATATTATTCTTGGGGCTTGCTCGATTTAAGTCTCTATAATCGACGCACACTCTTACTTTCCCATTTTTCTTTAGCACTTGGACTATGTTAACAACCCATTTAGGGTACTTTTGCTACTTCTAGAAAACCCGTATATACTTGCTTTTTAACTTCTTCTTTGATCTGTATTAGCATGTCTGGTTTCATTTTCTGTAACTTTTGTCGCACTGGTTTACCTTCGGGCATAAGTGACAAATGATGAACCACGATATCAGTGTCTAGACCTGGTATATCTTGGTAAGACCAAGAAAAGATGTCAATATACTCTTTGAGTAAGTCAATTAATTCTCGTTGGCTTTGACTTGTCATAGAAGTGCCGATTTGGACCTCTTTCGTCTCTCCCTCTAATCCCAAATTTATCACCTCCGTTAACTCTTGATATAGTTGAGTTATTTTTTATCATCCTCTACCATTCTTAACATTTCCGGAGATGGTTCAAAATTATCCTCATCACTTTCATCTGACTCTACGCTAAGAATGAGATTGTCAAAGTTATTGCTTATGCTCTTATTTTCAAAATCACCGTTCCTGAACCTGAATCGGCTTATTGGATGAAAGAAAGGCGAGAGAAAAAAAATAAACAATGCATAAGTATGAACAACATTTCAGAAATGGAAAAAGTATACATAAAAGGAAGAACAAAAAGAACTGGAATTATATTTATCATTAGCAAAAGGAGACGAAACAAGTTTTTAGATCTTCATTCAAAGAGATGACATGAAATAGACGAGAACACATGCCCATAACAATGAAATTCCTAAGGCATTGGGTAGAATCATTAGAATTTTGGCATGAACACATTACTCTTGAAAATTCTCGAGAAGCACTGGTAGCTCGGTGACATCCCAGTTGTTAAGCTCATGATCTGAATCGTATCGCGAAACAAAGTCCTCTGTATTTGCACCTGATGATTTTTCCAAGATTTCGGGTATTGAAAGCTGGGTGATATCTTCCTCAAGGTTGTATTGCTCTATTGTAACTGGCTCTTTGAATGAAATCCCTCCACTTCTGAAGGATTTAGAAATATGAGGTATGATTGACATTTCCACATCGAATTCCCTATTTTCAAGCCTAGCAATCCTCTTTTCTTTCTTTCGAGCTCCCACTATCCCTCTATCAGCCTTGGTCGGTCTATATCCAAATCTAAACCTTTGCTTATTCTTGTCCCAGTCGATTAACTTATTTATGCCTTGATGCTCACTCCCGAGTCCCTTACCTGGCTGGTATCCCCCTTTTATCATCAACTTTGTAACCATATGAGATGTTTTTGATAGGTTTGGCGTTGGAGAGGGTTTCCCGCTAGCTACAAACGTGGTGTTCTCAATCTCAAATGATAGAAATGAGCACTCCAATGTTTCTTCTGCCGCCTCGACATATGGCATGGTGGCTGGCTTGGATACCAATAAATCTTCTTCCCCATATATACAAATGAGTTTATGATCCATTATGAATTTCAACTTCTGATGTAAGGAAGACGGTACCGTCCCAGTAGAGTGAATTCATGGTCAACCCAAAAGAAAACTGTATGCTGGATTTATGTCCATCACTTGAAAAATAATATTGAATAGGCATGGCCTGATTCGAATTTGTATCTCTATGTCTCCGACTACTTCTCTTTGGGTACCATCGAATGCTTTTACTATCATCATGCTCGGTCGCATATGTGTTGCGTCCACAGGGAGCTTTGCTAGTGTGGATCTTGGCATTACATTTAGAGACGATCCATTATCAATCAATACTTTTGTGACAACATAATCCCCACATTTCATGGATATATGTAGAGCTCTGGTGTGTCCGGTATCATCGGCAGAGATTTCATCATCTATGAATGTGATAAAATTTGGTGCGGTAATATTTTTCACAATTACACTCAAGTTTTCCACCGTAATGTCATGACAGACATATGCTTGATTCAAAACTTTCAATAATTCTTGGCGATGTGCTTCAGAATTCAGAAAGAGTGACAGTAAAGATATGCGAGCAGTTAAGCGATTAAGTTGTTCTATCACCTTATACTCGCTTTGCTTGATGAGCTTCAAAAATTTACATACTTCTCCTTCAGACACTGCTCTTTCTCTCTCCGTACCTCTTATTATATCTGGGTCTATCACTTGGCCGCCATGCATTTCTCCTTGGAATTCATGACCATTGTCGCCTTCTTTGGCATTCCCTTTCCTTTGCCTTTCAAACTCATCGTTTTTATCCGTTTTCAAAACTTCTGACATGTAGCATCTGTCACTCCTCGTCATCCTACCTACTCCTGAAATATTAGTTATGGGAAGATCGAAGTCAGACGGATTTAGCTCTTGAGTTTTTTCGTTACCGCTTGTAATAACCTAATATCCGTACGTCTATGGTACTGCTCTTGAATCTTTGCACGCGAACGCACCCGGTATTTGAATGGTGATAGGCATCGGAGCATAAGACGTAGTGGTGTGAGTTGACTTTTCCTCACAATGTATTGTGAGAGGTTTTGGGATATAGGATGACATTTCAACATTAACTTCAGATGATTCTTTAGTTATCATGAGGACTAAAGAGTCATCTTCCTGGTATTCCTTTTCTCCTTTATGACTTATTGTAAGTATCTTTGAATCCAACAACTTTTGCACTTCATTTTAAAATCAGCATATTCCTCAATTGTATGCCCCGTCACATTCTTATGAAACAAACAATCAAAGTCATGCATATGCTCCCTAGAAACGCCCTTATCCTCTGAGCGTGTTGGGTAGGTGTACCCTGCTCTAGAAAGAAGATGGAAAAGGGTTTCCATTGACGTGCTCACATCTTCCACGTCCCTCTTTCCATATGAAAAATATTCCTCAATTTCATTTACGGCAGGATTCCCATGATTTGGTAGAGGGTTAGAATTGATATCTGGATTCCCATTAGCCTTTTTGAAATTCAACCATCCAGCCTTGATCAGTGCCTGTACTCTACCTTTTAATGCCGTCCAATTCTCAGTCGAATGTCCCACTGCCCTAGCATGATAATCACAGCGAGCAGTTGGATCATACCACCTTGGGTATGGTGGTTGTAGAGGTTCATAAGGAATTGACACCAATTGATTATTCCGTATCAATTGAGGTAAGAGTTCTGTATATGACATGGGGATTGGATCATATTGGATAAAACATTGATTATTTCTATTTCCCCTAAGAGGCTAATCAGCTTGACCAACATTTTGCTGGTGAGTCGGTGGTCTGAAACCCGGTCTCGGGTTGTTTTGAAATGCTGATTGTTGAGAGTGATAATTGTACAAAATTTGTGAGGTATTTCCACACATGATGTCACAGATTTGGGCCTCTCACTATACTTTGAAAATCCTGATCCTGGGTTCACAGCTTGATATGGGTACCCGAAATTGATCATCTGTACATCCCCTTCTTTTCGCTTCAATGGAGGCCTCTTTTTTACTGATGATGTATCTGATTCGATTTTCAAAATTCTTCCATTCTTTATCCCGTACTCAATCCTTTCACCGATCACTATGATGTTAGAGAAGTTGTTTGAAGCGTTTCCAATCATCCTGTCATAGAATGGAGGTCTCAAGGTGTTAATAAACATTCCAGCCATCTCCTTGTCTGACAATGGGGGGTGTACCTGAGCAGCTAATTCCCTCCACCTTTGTGCATATTCTTTAAAGCCTTCTGTGGGCTTTTTCTCCATCCTTTGTAAGTCCAAACGATCAGGGGCTATGTCTATGTTATACTTATATTGTCTTAACAAAGCATTTGCTAGATCTTTCCACCTTCAAATATGTTGGTTATCCAATTAGATATACCAATGAGATGCGGCCCCCATCAGGCTATCTTGAAAGAAATGAATCAGCAGCTTATCATCATTTGCAAAAGCGACCATTTTTCTACAGTACATAATAAGGTGACTTCTGGGGCACGTACTACCATCATATTTTTCAAACTCAGGTAGTTTGAATTTATGTAGGATGTTCACATCATGGACCAAACATAATTGGGTGGCATCAATAGTACCGTGTGCATCAGATCCTTCAATATCACGTAATCTCTCCTCTGGAAAGTCCAATTTGTCTTTCGATCATGGGTCGTCACTTGTCTTGGTAATAGGCTTCTGCATCTTTGGGTCATCAACATCGGTTATGATGATTGGCTCATTAGCGAGTTCGCCTTGCGGAGTGAAAGCTTGGTTGTGACCACATGTCATTGCGGATGGGTTGTACCCAGTTTCTCTGTCTGCATTGTTTCCTAGACATTTGAAAATGGATGATGCTGGATATTTATCTGTGGTGAAGCATGCTGAAGCTGGTCAACTTGATGACGTTGATAGGTTGGAGTGAACCCAGGAGGGTAAAGTGGAGTATCGTTTGGTAGTTGATTTTGTGATGATTGAGCCCCTTGCGGATTTTCAAAATAGGCCTTTCCCTTACTTAGAGCGAGGAGTTCGAGGACTTTAGCCATTTGCTCTTTTAGCTTCCTAATCTCTTCCTTCATTTCCTCTCGCGATTTCTCTCTTTCTTGCTCTTCTATGACCCTAACTTGAGTTCGCATTCGATAGGGATGTCGAAGTTGTCGGGCTATCTTTAAAAAATTTCTTTAAAATAAATAAAAATAAAGCAATGAGATGTAGATTTTTTGCTAATAAAAAGAAGAAATAATGAGAGTAAATTTATGCATGAGAAATGATACTGCGCAAAGTGAAAGTTCTAAAGTGATCAATTTCATTCAATTAGTAGAGCTATCCACTACATTTGAGTATGTAGAAGTCAATTACATTACTTCATAATATGAGTTCATACAAAACGACCAAAATGACCCAAATCCCGATTGACTTCTTCCAAAAACTTAGACAAGTTCTCCCCATTAGGATGGATGGACGTTGATAGGTTGGAGTGAACCCATGAGGGTAAAGTAGAGTATCGTTTGGCAGTTGATTTTGTGATGATTGAGCCCCTTGCAGATTTTCAAAACGGGCCTTTCCTTACTTACAGCGAGGAGTTCGAGGACTGTAGCCATTCGCTCTTTTAGCTTCCTAATCTCTTCCTTCATTTCCTCTCGCGATTGCTCTCTTTCTTGCTCTTCCATGACCCTAACTTGAGTTCGCATTCGATAGGGATGTTGAAGTTGTCGGGCTATCTTTAAAATTTTTTTTTAAAATAAATAAAAATAAAGCAATGAGATGTAAATTTTTGCTAATAAAAAGAAGAAATAATGAGAGTAAATTTATGCATGAGAAATGATACTGCGCAAAGTGAAAGTTCTAAAGTGATCAATTTCATTCAATTAGTAGAGCTATCCACTACATTTGAGTATGTAGAAGTCAATTACATTACTTCATAATATGAGTTCATACAAAACAACCAAAATGATCCAAATACCGGTTGACTTCTTCCAAAAACCTAGACAAGTTTTCCCCATTAGGATGGATGGACAAGACATTTCTCTTAAAAAATGAAGCTTGTTTCGCCAAATTGCTCGCTCCCACAGCCATGCCTTTAAGCCATTCCACAGCCTGCCTAGATCATTGTCAAATTGAGTTATACTCTTGTTGTAGCAATTGATAATCATATCTTAGTATATCGACATTAGCATCATTGTTTCTTGCCAACTTCTCTGCCACGTTCTGATAAGCTCTAACTTGATGCTCAAGGCTTGCGATGACTTTCAATAGTTCTTCAGAATCATTTGTTGACTCAGTCTTCTTAACTTTCTGATTCCCTAAATCAACTTGCAAATTATCAACGATTTATCGTAATGCGTCATATTACTTTTCTAACTCAACGATGTGTGCATTTTTCTTATCAACAGTTCCCTTCACCTCTTCTAGAATTTCTCGTACCAGTTTATTTTTCCTCTCTAACTTCACAATTTGATCTTCTTGTTCATAGATTACCCCTTGCAAGTTCTCATTTTCTTCCACCATCTTTCTAACTTTGTTGCTCAATTGGCAAGTGTCAGTTCCCAACTCTGAGTTTTTTCGCTTCAGATATACCCGATCCTCAACCTTATTTCTCAACTCTTTGAGTCATTCTTCAGCTTTGATTATGTGTTTCTCAGACAAATTCGCCTCGACTGCTAGTCGTCTGTTTTCTTCCATGAGGGCTAGAACTTTTTGCCGCTCCTCATATAACTCATCTAGCTCCTCCTTTTTAGCAATCTTTTGATGAATTTCCAGTGATTTGGCTAATGTTACATCCTCAACTGGTAAAGCAATAATTACTTTGCTTTTACTCTCAAGCCATGCTTCATACTCTTTGTGCAGTTCATGCGATTCTTCTCATTTCGCATCCTTCTTGTTATTTTCCAAGCTCCAATCAGCCATTGCAGTCTTTGTTCAATTTCTTGAGAATCATAACTAACTTTAATATCCTTCAATGCATGCGTGGTGGGGATAAAATGTTTCATGTATAATTGACGGAGTGCCATTAGCAGAGCATAACTAGTACAACCCCATGGTCCCGGGAGCAGAACCCATTGAAAATCACCACATCTGTAGATCATTGGGTTAACGACATCCAATGGGCTTTCCAAATAACATCCTCATCTTTCAACTTGGATAGATATGAGAGCCAAGCCCCTTTTGTGCGAAACTGCGGATTCCATTTGGCCATTCCAAATTCTGTAATAGAGATCCTCGTCTTCATCCATGAACTTGAGAACTTAACTTGAGGACATTTGAAATCTAGCGGACATCTTAGATGGCTGAGAATCCAAATACACAAAAGAGTTGAAGAGATGATGAACTTTACTGTTCCAGACACTCGAATGTGATTTAAAGAACGGATAGTGTTAGCGAGAAATGAGATAACAGCGTTAACACCATGTTCGACTTGAAGGAACATTTTTATCACTTTATCATCCATATAACCTTGGATCTTTGGAAATAACACGGTGCCATAAATACACAGAGCATAAAGAGTCATGCCATTATCCTCCTTCAAGAAATATTGGGTGAGATCTAGGAGGTAATCCAATGGCACACACCTAATTCCCCCTTTAATTTTCAACCTTTTCTCAATCTCAGACGCATGGACAGTACCAAAGAGCTTAGACAAAGCTCTCTTCAACATGAGCTTTTTGTCATAGTTATAAACTTTGTTTGCATTTTGCAACGAGACATTCAGTAGTGCTTGATATTTTTCAATTGTGGGAGTAAGATCGATTATTCCAAAGGTGAAACATCTATAATGAGGGTCCCAGAAATTCATTAAAGCTTCAAGGACGGGAATGTTGACTACAATATACAACAGATAAACTATGTGACCATATTTTCTGACAAACAAACTTTTCTGCTCTGGTGAAAAATCCTCCCATATCTTCTTTAACCTCTCCAAGTCAATGCGTGATAACTCCATCTTAGTGATTGATGGTAGAAGAACAACGTCTTCCTTTTTTAGACAATCTCCTTTATGTTTCTGCGACTCTTCTGACCATTGGGCTACCGTAACTTGATCTTCTAACACACTCGAAGTGAGAGTCATGATCTCTAAAATATAAATGAATTGAATACTTCTTTACAATTCCTATTACACAGCATGATGCGTGAATGCAAAATACAAAGATGAAGTTAGAAGTGAAACAATGAAGAAAATACATGTTTAAGTGACGTAAGACATATATACATGCACAAAATTGATCACGATATCATATTTCAGCAGAAATCTAACGTTGGTCATGAGGTGGACTCTAAAAACATAATACATGTGTGGTTGGACTCTAAAAATCTCTTAAAGAGTCTCAGGTTGTCCACACTGTTATCTGAATAGAGTAACAGAGGCCCTCAAACGGTATCCCAAAATGGTCGATCTGAGTGAGAACTTTTGTGAGCCTGCACGGGAACCGTAGTTCCACGAAGGCATTCTACTACTCATTCTCGCTAATCCTAAGGGGAAAGCCCGGGTATAAGACTAGTGTATGTGTGAAAGTAGAAATTATGTAAAGAAATATACTTCGTAAAAAAAACTTATGTACAACTACAGTCACGAATTAGAAAAAAAATAATGAATCATATAAACAAACCAAGAACGAATACAAAAGGATAGCATACGATAAAATTTTAGCTTGACTCTCTATGGATCTAAAGATGGTTAGACCAATTGTTTGTCCCCAGCGGAGTCTCCAAGCTGTCGCAACGTACGCGCGGTGATTAAAAAAATCATTTTTTGAAGGAAAAAGAAATTTAGAGTCGCCACCAATCATTTTAGGGTGTGATTGGTCACCCAATTTTAAGATGAAAATTTTGGTCTACGAAAACTCAAAGTTGGTTCGGGACTCGTTTGTGTGTGGGGAATGTATTATCACCCTACAACACCCATTATAAAATGGTTATCAAATTTAATCAAATGCTATCCAATTGTTTATTTTAAGGCAAAGGTTAAAGAGATTCATTTTTAAATGTCTCATTTGATGCATTTTGTATCATAAAAATGAATAAAATAAATTACTTTTTATGGATGGTTCAAAGACCATTGAAAAATTATTTTTTGTATTCTTATATCTTTTTAAATAAAAGCATTATTAGAGTTGTTCTCGGTATTCCAAGAATGACTCCTTATCTCAGTAGTTCGAGAAGTTTGGTATCCCGAAAATCTCAAAGTCTGTCGTCGGATTTTTTTAGTGAAAACTAAATAAAGAAATTTACAAAATTTAGATCAAATTGTTATGGTTTTATTTACGAGCGTCAACTTTGATGATAAAAGAATAAAATAATAATCACATACAACCGTGACATATGAAAATAATACATAAATAAATAAGAAAAGATAACAATTATAAATAAAAAAATAAGGAAAATGAATGTTAGAGATGATAAATATGTATGATAAATTTTAAAAAAAGAATATGCATGGTGAAAATAATGAAACAAGACGTGAANATATATAATTATTTAGTAAATAAATTGATAATAAATTTTTTATGTGTAAAATAAATTAATCTATGAAAAATGCTTAATTTCATACATGATTAGCGTGATCATGCTTTTTTTACAACATGATCTATTAATTACCATTTTATTTCTACACCTAATTCTAATCAAATAGTAAAAGAATGATCATGA
Source organism: Datisca glomerata (assembly GCA_003255025.1). Classification (NCBI taxonomy): domain Eukaryota; kingdom Viridiplantae; phylum Streptophyta; class Magnoliopsida; order Cucurbitales; family Datiscaceae; genus Datisca; species Datisca glomerata. The sequence goes on along the minus strand of QANY01005263.1, from coordinate 2,403,180 downwards.
ATGGTAATTAATTTAAACAAGTGTCACTAAAAATAAATAAATAATTTTGTTTGGGATATAAATATACCATTTTTTATTTTTGGACTACTTAGTTCACTACTTACCATTTTTTCTTTCTTCCTTCATTGCTAGGAATGATCATGGATGGTAACTAGTTTAAACAAGTGTCACTAAAGAAAATCCATAAAACTTTCAAAATAAAATAATTTTTGTTTTGGGATATAAATATACCTTTTTTTTATTTTGGACCACTTAGTTCACTGATTACCATTTTTTGTTTCTTCCTTCATTGCTAGGAATAATCATGGATGGCAACTAGTTCAAACAAGTGTCACAAAAAATGATGGTAAAAAAATTAAAAATAAAAGAAGAGAAGATTTGTAAGAACATAAAAAATCAAAGCTTAAAATATTTGCATAATCTTGTATAGAGGTTTTACTCTCTATTTTATGCATTTTTATGTGTGAGAAATTATCATAGGAGATCTTTTCATATGTACACTTTCAACCCATTAAATGGTTGATTCACATTGAATTAATTTTACACCCCTCAAAATTTTATCCTCATTCTCATTGATTGAGTTGATGACCAAAAAAAATCTCATCATCAAACTTGTAGAGAGATAAACAATATATGAAAACAAAACTTAAGATTAAAAGTAGGAGAAATAACAAAGAACGAGCAAACAAACCTATATATGAAAATGAAACAAAGAAATATCAAATACATGAGTATGAAAAAGAGAGATGATTAATTAGAATGAACAAAATATATTGTAAGCTAAAATATAAGAGATTTGAACTACCTTAATAAAAAGAAAATAAGAAGATGGAAGATGAATAGAAATGAAAATTCACATTCTTTCTCTTTTTCACTATTTTTTCAAAACCTCTCTTTCCCTCTCTAAAATCTCCTCTTCCTCACTCTCCCCAAATCTCCCATTTTCAAGTGAAAACCTTCCCTCTATTTATAGGCAAACTTAGGGCTTCACTTTTTTAATTTTAGTCTTTTGTTTCCTTTTTTTAGTCCTTGGACAAATTTTCTTATTTTTTAGGCATTTGGCCATTTTTTAAATCTTACACATAGTCTTAGACTAGTATATGGGTAAAAAAATTTATATTTTTAAAGTATTGGACCGGACAAAATACGGTATCTACAATTGTTGTATGGTAAAAAGATTGTTTCAGTTTTTTCTCTAAACCATATAAACTTTGTTTTGTTTGTGCCAACGTAAGTAACTATCCGTTAAGAAGAACAAAAAGATAAACATAGTTTAAGAAGAAAAGGAAGATAAATGTAGTTATGCTTTATTAAGTGAGAGGAGAGAGACAGAAGAGATTTTCACATTGCAAAATTACCTAAAATACGTTAATAATTCATATTTTATACCTCATAAAAGTGACATGATTAGTAGATTCCAACACAATTAATCAGGTTTCATAACCTCCATGGTTGAATTCGTGAGCAATTCTCTGAAAAACGGCTCAGTTAGATAATCTATAAAATTAATCCAATTTATCAATTTCTAAAAATCTATAGATTAACTAAAGAAGACTTCAAAATACTATAAGCAAACCAATAAATTTGAGGCATAGCTGAAAACTTAGGGGTGTTCAACAGTCGGTATGGTCGGACTTTTGGAGAAAAATAAGACCAGACCGAAAATCACGGTCCTCTTATATGGAGGACCGAACGGACCAAAAATCTGAAAAAAATCAGGACCGATCAGACAGAAATTCAATGGTCGGTTTGGACGGACTTAACGCACTAAATAACTGTTTTGCAATAAATGTCTAAGCTGAGGGAGAGGGAGAGGGTCTGAGTGAGAGGCAGAGTCGTGAGACGTGAGAGGGGCTGAGCTGAGGGAGAGAGAGTGAAGAAGGAGTGAGCCGAGGGAGGGGAGAGGTGAGAGGCAGAGTCGTGAAACCTGAGACGGACTGAGCTGAGGGAGAGAGAGTGAAGAGGGGCTGAGCTGAGGGAGGCGAGAGGTGAGAGGCAGAGTTGTGAGACGGGAAGGGCTTAGCTGAGTGAGAGAGAGTGAAGAGAGAGTGAAGAGAGAGTGAAGAGGGACTGAGCTGAGGGAGGGGAGAGGTGAGAGGTAGAGTCGCGAGACGTGAGAGGGGCTGAGCTGCGGGAGAGAGAGTGAAGAAGGACTGAGCTGAGGGAGGGGAGAGGTAAGAGGCAGAGTCGTGAGACGTGAGATGGGATGAGCTGAGGGAGAAAGAGTGAAGAGGGACTAAGCTGAGGGAGGGGAGAGGTGAGAGGCAGAGTCGTGAGACGTGAGAGGCGCTGAACTGAGGGAGAGAGAGTGAAGAGGGACTGAGTTGAGGGAGGGGAGAGGTGAGAGGCAAAGTCTTGAGATGTGAGAGTGGCTGAGCTGAGGGAGAGAGAGAGAGAGTGAAGAGGTACTGAGCTGAGGGAGAGGAAAGGTGAGAGGGGCTGGCTGGAGGCGAGACATGAGAGGGGCTGACTGGAGGCGAGACATGAGAGGGGCTGGCTGGAGGCGAGACATGAGAGGGGCTGGCTGGAGGCGAGACGCAAAGAAGGAGAGGGTCTGGCTGAGCTAAGGGAGAGAAGAGAAATAACCTAAAACCCTAAAAAAAATACATATATATACTATACGGTCAGATCGGTCCAGAACTAACGAAAATTTTAGACCGGTCTAAAATTTTGGTCCTCTCTAAAAGGAGGACCAAACTGACCATTTACAATAAAAATACCGTCCAGACCGATCAATTTCGGTTCGGATTGGATCAGACTAAACGGTCTGGATGATTTTTGAACACCTCTACTGAAAGTAATATCATCAATTCTACTAATTAGAGGAATACCTGAGTTTCACACAGGATTGTGAATTTATAATTACAAAAAAAAAATGTAAGGAAAATTAACAATAAATTTATTGATAAAGCTGTAATAGTTACTGGTCACTAAAAAATATGAGAAATTTAGGTTTGCCATATTAATATATATTTCACTTTTTAATAATAGACATGATAATTTTAAAAATATCATCTATCAGTCGGTGACACGGATGGATAATAACACATGAAATAAAAAATTGAGAATGTCGGATAATTATAGAATCTAAGAAATGTTTAGTAGTAGTACATGATAAATTTTCTCTTAAAAATAAATTATAAGATGTTTTCTCCCTACTTTACATTGTTCAACAAAACTACAATAGATAAGAAAACAGGCAATCAGGATGACCTACTTCTTCAATACAAGATTAAAGACATTCGTTTGATCTTCTACTATGTAGTAGCACCTCAGTTGAATAAAGTTTGATTCCTCAAATCTGAAGAACAAAAAAGGAGAAAACACCAAAATAAACATAGATATTAACATAAAAAATATGTAATTGTAGCCAACATTGAGAAGCTGTTAGGATATCATGTACCCAGAAAAGCACGATAAAACAAAAATTTAAAATAAAAAATTTGATTAGTGTTGCATATGAGAAATCTTCCTCGATCTTCATACTAAAAGCATCTCATAATTTTTATTATCACCTGAACAATCCGACAAACCGAGGCCAATAGGCATGAAAAATATATATAACCTCTTCACCTTCTATAATTTAAAGCTTGAAAAGCAACCGAAATTGGAAGACGTATGGTTGGAACTTAAAATTAAACTTCTAGATTTCAGTTGATCTTGTGAGTTTAATTGTAACCGTGGGATATGTGAATCTGATCTCAAATACCAAAATTATTACTTTGTTACTAGTAGAAATTATAAGAGATTATTATGGATTGGAAATTTGAGGAGTTGATTTATGGGCAAAACATTTCAATAGAGGTTTTTTTTCACGAAATTATCTGAAAATTAAAGGCTATAATACTTTACCAGTTTACCTTCTATTATGGATTAGATATTTGAAGAGTTGCATTTTGGGATAGTACTTATTTGACATATACACATATATATTAGTTTGTTATTATATAAATACGTAGACATCTAAAATATAATAAATTTTATAAATAAAAAACAATACATTTTAGAGCTGCAAACACGGTCCTATGAAATAAATATTATTCCTATATAATTAAAACTCTACAAATTATATGAATTATATGTATAACGTTTTATATTCACAAATCAATGTAATAGTTCAAGGGTATTTAATAACACATCATATCTACATAATATTAGTTATGTTTATTAATGACATTCACAACACATGACAAGAATTGGGTATGGACCCTTAGTTTATTAAGAAATAAACATACCCAGCTTTTAATATATATATATATATATATATATATACACGATGCGGGAAAAATTAAAAATATGGTTTAAAGATAGGTAAATTTAAGGGTCGTTCCTCTTTTTTCCCTCATTTTCTCTCTCTAAGAACAATACCCCCTAGTGAAGGTCCACTCTCTTTTTAGTTTTTGTACTCAAAATTAGGGGTTTTTTTTGTCTTTTGATTTTTATTTTGGGACCTTGAGCTCTTTTTAAAACCTTGAATTCTTTTTTTTTTCTTTTTAGACCTTAGGTATAGTCTTAATTATCCCGGAGCTAATAAACAAATTGGCATATATATCAAATGTTGGGTCCAAAAAAATACAATATCTACATTAATATATTTTATAAATGAATAATATCATGAACTACCATTACCATCTGATCTAAAAAAGAAAAGAAAAAAGAAAAAAAATATTAATTTTATGAATTGTATAAACACTCAATGTTCTATATAATTATTTTCACACTCAATATTCTATATAATTTTTTTTTCAATCTAACTATTGTAAATTATGTACTTTTTCACAATTTAAAATATCTATTTAATTAAATTTTTTATTTATTTGCAATGTACGTTTTAGCCTAAAATTAGTTGGCTAGAAATAGTCAATAATTTCAACCCAAACTATGAGTAGTTCTTGTCAGAAAAAAAGACGTGGTATAATCTATCCGCTCGCTTGCATGACTAACCTCACCTTTTTTTGCTATGACTTTGTCCATATATATACACACACATACGTGTGTTGATTTTGTCAAAAAAGAAAATGAAAACCACACACGTATATAAGTGTGAATTCATGACACCACAAACGTACAAAGAATTAAAATAAAGTGAACCTTCCGATTGAATACAAACATTACTAAATTTCTCACTCACGCAACTTAGAATATTCATCGAAACATATTGAGTAATTTAACACTGTTAAGAAAATTCAAACTTTCGAAGACCAAGACTTTTTAATTAATTCGTAAGAGAATTGGGTTTTTTTTTTAATCTTTCTTATGTAAGATAGCCCTTATAAAATGGTACAAAATTGCACGCAGATATTGATGTATTTGTGTGCTAAACAAAAAAAGAATGGCAAGAGAATTTGTTGTTATTGGTGGTGGACAGGCAGGGAGTATGATGGCGGGGTCTGGAGGATTATTTTTGGTCTGCGTTATTGTTGTATCTCTCTCTATCATATCGTTGGCCATATTTGTTTGTGCTGATTCAGGGGAACCTCATGCCACTAACGGCGACTTTGCTATTTTTGGAGGTGCTGCTGCAGGAGGCGGTGTTAGGGGTGGTGGTGGTGGTGCTTGTGGGGGTGGTGGTGGTGGTGGAGGAGGTGGGGGTGGTGGATGTGGAGGAGGAGGAGGCGGAGGCGGAGGCGGAGGTTGTTAAAAAGTGGACGTGGAGGGAAATGGGTCTAGGGAGAGGATAAAAACGGTTTCACCACTAAATAATTATTAATATCGTCAACTTATATTGTTGGTAGTTTATATTCATGTTGCCATCAAAACTTAGAAAAGAAAAGACGAAGATTTTTAATACTTGCCACTGTACTTGTAAATATTATCTCAATAAATCCAAATATACTATTTCGTATCTATTATTTCCAAATTTTCTATGTATGCATGGATTGTTGTAACTAGCTTCGTTCTTCAAAGATTATAAGCTTAGAATATGCTATGTATTTATTAAAGAATGTGTTTGGCTCCGCCATTTGATTATTAGTTTAGCCTGCAAATCCACCTGATCTGATAAATCATGTGTACTTCTAACTAAGTCTAGACTAGCAGAGCTAGTTAATATTGTTAGTTTTTCAATTTGTGTTTTCTTCAGTTACTTTTCTAACTTACTCCTTTACATGGCTTTAGTCTTAGTTAGTAGGTTGATGGTTAATTCTCTTTTGATTAAATATATATCCCCTTACTTCTTTATCAATTATTGAAGTAAGTTGGTTTAGCAAGACTTGTCCAAGATTCTCTAATCTCTCTTCTCACTCTTCTTTATTCACTCTTTGTTCATTGGTTTATGATTGAATATGTCCTAAAAGCTTCCTAAAGCTTCACATGGTATCACAACCTGATAAGCCAATGGCTACCAACACAAACACTACAAACACAACTGTAGCCACAATGAAGAGTAATACAACAACCAATGGAGCAACCTCGAGCACAAATGGAAGATTGCAGAGTTTCTTCTCAAATAACCTAAGCAGCTCAATTTCTGTCAAGTTGGAGAGAGGAAACTATATTATTTGGAGGTCTCAAGTGATTCTTGCACTCATTGGCCATGATCTTGATGGCATAGTTTTTGGCACTACAGAAAAAGCCAATATGAAGCTTGCATTTAGAGAAGAAAATCTTGAGTACAGGGCATGGATGAGGAAAGATAAGCTGGACTTGAGTTAGATCAAGTCATCCCTGAATGAAAGTGTCTTAGGCACTGTCACTCAGTATAATACATCCGCAGAAGTGTGAGGCTATTTGGAAAGACACTTTCCCAGTCAATCAAAGGCTAGGCTGATGCAACTCAAGAGCTCCTTACAAAATTGCACCAAACAAAACCTTTCAATTATAGAATATTGTGTTAAACTCAGAAGGATTGTTGATGGTCTTGTTGCTGCAAGACATTGTGTGAATGATCAAGATTTCATTTCTCACATCTTGAATGGTTTGAGGGCTGAATTTGACCCTGTTATAGTTAACCTAACATCAAGATCAGATGAGTTAAGCATTGAGGAGGTTCAAGCTTTCTTGATGGTTCATGAGAACATGCTGGAAAGACAATTTGCCACTGTTGAAACTTAAGTAAAGATGAATGTGAACCTGACTACAGCTCTAAATTTACGAAGAAAGAACTTTCAATAGAACGACAACATTCCATCTAATCAAGTTAGAGGTAACCAATTTCCAAATCAATTCTTTAATAAGGAAGAACATTTAATGGAAGAGGCAATGGAAGAGGTAATGGTAGAGGTAGACGAAATAGTAGAGTAAATTTCTAGGTTTATGCTAAACTTGGGACATTGCTGCAGTTTACCACTACATGTAGGAAAAGAGCCTGAACAATGGTACTCAGACACAACCTCGACCTCAATTTAGGAACAATATACATGTTGCTTTCATGATAATGGCTCCTTCAACCTTAATGGCATCCCCAACAAGCTTCATGGAGGCACCAGATTCTATTAATGATTGTGCTTGGTATGCAGACAGTAGTGCAACACATCATGTCACACCTAACCTTGGAAATCTAAGTCTTGCTCAAGAATATGGAGGTAAAGATAGACTTGCAGTGGGAAATGATAAGACCTTAACCATTACACATACTGAAAATGCATTATTATCTGCCAAATATCATGCTTCAAAACTTAATTGCATTTTGAGAGCTCATGAAATCAAAAGAAATCTTATTAGTGTGTCAAAGCTTACTCATGATAATGATGCATTTATAGAATTTCATTCTAACTCATGTTTTGTCAAGGAGAAGGCCAAGGGAACACTTCTTTTGCAAGAGATCCTTAGAGATGGGTTGTACCTGTTGACCTATCTTGGTTCTAGAGATTTTTTAGCTTTTATTTGTCACTTGCAAACTTCTCAAATCTCTCATAATAGCTCTAGTGAGTCTGCTAAGCAAATTGTCAATTCTGCCAGTCTTGATTCTTCTGGTTTAAGCAGCTCAGCTAAACCAAATTCTTTTTTTATACATTCTGTACATTGTTTCAATTTTACTTCTAATAAAAAGCTCATTGTTTCACCTGAAAGTTATGTTTCTTTTTCTAATTTTATTGTGTCTATCTGTGCTAATTCAATCAATTCTGCAGCTTCTGCACAAAATTCACATTCTGCACAGATCAATGATAAATCTATGGTTGTTACTAACACTACTAATGATGTGAATATATGGCATATGCGGTTAGGGCATCCTTCACATAAAGTTTTGAACAAGGTTTTACAACTGAGTCAGTGCAATATTCCTAAACAGACACCAAAATTTTGCATTGCTTGCCAAAAGGGCAAAAATCATGTTTTGCCTTTTTCCCTCTCTCATACCAGATCCAAACACCCTTTAGAGCTTGTCCATAATGATTTATGGGGACCATCATATGTCCCTTCTATTCAAGGTTTTAGGTATCACATCAATTTTTTGGATGACTATAGCAGGTTTTCTTAGATTTTTCCTCTCAAAACCAAGTCTGAAGCATTGCAAACCTTTATCTTATTGCAAAAGTTTATTGAAAAATAGCTTGACTACAAAATTAAAATTGTTCAATCTGATTGGGGTAGGGAGTTTAGAATTTTCTTAAGCTTTCTAGAATCTCAATGTATTCAATTCAGGCACCCCTGCCCATATATTCATCAACAAAATGGAAAAATTGAAAGGAAACACATACATATTGTTAAAACAGGCCTCACTCTCCTTGCTCAAGCTTACATTCCTCGAAAATACTGGTGGGAATCCTCCCATTATATGTTTACCTCATAAACAGTTTTTACCCACATCTGTCCTTAACTTCAAATCACCATACCAGTAACTTTTCAATCTCATACCAGACTATAAGGCTCTTAGACCTTTTGGATGTGCCTGTCTCCCTCATATTCAACCATATAACACACATCAGTTCAATTTTCACAATGATTTGTGCATATTCCTTAGTTACTCTTCTAGTTATAAAGTGTATAAATGACTACATAGATCTTGTAAGATATTTATTTCTCGAAATGTCATCTTTCATGAGTTCATCTTTCCTTACTCTACTGTGTTTGATACTAAGAATCCCAATGCATCTTCTCATTTTATGTTCCTTTTCTATCTACTATACATACTTTACATGTTCCTTTCAGTACATCTTCACAAGATAAGGCCAACACTGTACAACCCTCTCATGACACCATTACTCATGTTTCTCTTTGTCAGACTTCACAAAATGTGAGAGGTAATGAATTTTCTACTCGTACTACTTCTCCTGCTTTGGACATTGATTCTCTTCTAAGAACTGCTTCTAATACAATTATACCAATCCCTTTGTCTGAACAATTCCCTTCAATTTCTGAGAATCTTATCGTAGACCTACCTACCAATTGAACCTAACTCAACCAAACCTCCCCAATCTTGCCACCCTATGATCACTAGAGCTAAAGTTGGCATTTCCAAACCAAAAGCCTATACTACTACCAAACACCCCTTACCTATGGCCAACTTCCCTATTGAACCTAAGTCTGCCAAACAAGCCCTAAGTGACCCCAAATGGCACCAAGTCATGATTGAAGAGCATAATGCGCTTGTTAGAAATCAAACATGGGAACTTGTTCCTTGGAAGCCAACTATGTCTATTGTGGGGGAACAAATGGGTTTTTAAGGTTAAGATCAACTCATATGGGAGTGTGCAAAGGTATAAAGTACGATTGGTGACTAAAGGCTTTCACTAAACACCTGGAATAGACTTTGGAGAAACATTCAGCCATGTTATCAAGTACACAACAGTAATAGTTATTCTACATCTTGCTCTTGTTCATAATTGGGATGTGAGGCAGCTAGATGTTAACAATGCCTTCCTAAATCTGTTGATTGAAGAAGTTATTTTTATGGTTCAACGTGAGGGTTTTTTGGACAGTACAAGGCCCCATCATGTATGTAGGCTTAAAATGGCTATATATGGCTTAAAACAGGCGCCTAGAGCATGATATGATAGGTTTAAGGCAACCTTACTTGGCTGGGGTTTTGTTAATTCCAGATTTGATACATCCTTGTTTTTCTAGAAACAAGGGAAAGAAATGGTCTTCATTCTGGTTTATGTGGATGACTTCCTTATTACTGGCAGCAACAAGCAACGTATTGAGCACCTAATTTATTATTTGCATAATTCTTTCTCTTTGAAGGATCTAGGTCCCATTCACTACTTTTTTGGAGTTGAGGTTTACAGGGACAAATCTGGTTTTCAACTTACTCAGAAAAGGAACATCCTTGACTTACTGTATAAAACACATATGGAAGGAGCCAAACCTGCCTCCTCTCCTGCTTGCTCATCGGTGAAACTTTGCCTCAATGAGGGAGAACCTATTGCTGATATCACATTGTAGAGACAGACTATAAGTGCTCTTCAATGCCTCTCCATAACCAGACCTGACATTGGCTATATAGTTAACAAGTTGAGTCAATTTATGTATAAACCGACTACTCTCCACTGGAAAGCTTGTAAAAAGGGTTCTAAGGTACTTGAAGGAGACTCTTTCTGATAGTTTATTTTTGAAATTCTCCAATTCTCTAGCCATACAAGCCTTTTCAGAGTCAGATTGAGTTGGAGATGTGGATGACAAGCGCTCAATAGGAGCTTATCTTATCTATCTTGGTGGAAACCTTGTCTTTTGGTATTCTAAGAAACAACGTGACTTCCAGGTCCAATATATATAGTGAATATATGTCACTTACCAATTCCACTGTTGAGGTTCAATGGTTTTGCAGTTTGCTCACTAAACTTGGTTTTTCTCCTCTGCCTAAACCTGTGATATGGTGTGATAATGTCAGTGCTCTTGCCTTACCCTCCAATCCTATTGTTCTGCAAAGACAAAACATATTGAGCTTGATATACATTTTGTTCGTGACAAAGTTATGCAGGGATCCTTAGTTGTGGGGTACGTGCCATCTGTTTATCAAGTTGCAGACATTTTGACAAAGCCTTTATCTACTACACGGTTCATAATATTAAAAGACAAGCTTAAGATGATGACACACCCCCTTAAGCTTGTGGGGGGATGATAATCCATGTGTACTTCTAACATTGTTAGCTTTTCAGTTTCTGTTTTCTTCAGTTACTTTTCTAGCTTACTGCTTTACGTGGCCTTAGTCTTAGTTAGTTGGTTGATGGTTAATCCTCTTTTGGTTAAATACATATCCCCTTACTTCTTTATCAATTATTGAAATAAGTTGGTTTAGCAAGACTTGTCCAAGATTCTCTCATCTCTCTTCTCACTCTTTTTTCTTCACTCTTCGTTTACTGGTTATGATTGAATTTGTCCTAAAAGCTTCCTAAAGCTTCACATGATCAGTCTCGTATGACTGTTTGTAAGAAAATTCAAAACACCCCTTAAAATTCTGTGTCTAATTACAAATCCATTTGCTTGGAAATTTCCTTTTAAAGTTTCCAGCTTAGAACTTTTGTCTCATATATAACTATTCATGTATGTTGGAAATGTCAACTAGGCAACATTCAAACAATTAGGTCCATTGTCGATGACATTATTAAGCACGATATTAATGATATGTTGATGTTTCATCGAGTATTATTATAACAAAATTTTAAGTACAATCCACTCAGTTAATACGTGATGAATATAAAACTAAAACGTTAGGAATGGATGTAAAACACAATTTATCACAAACATTGTTGCTATACCTTACATTTCTATTCTTGATTAGTTTACTCATTAATTTGTTGTCAAAATATTGCATCATCTATGAGCATATATGAATAGTAATGCAAATTTTGTTTTACCGAGATATTGATAAACTTATAACCAAATATAATACCAATATTATTTATCAGCTTTTTCACTTTTTTTATTCCTGTAAATTTTATTTTTAGTTATGAGAATATTTTAAGTTATTTTGTTTAATAAAAAATATGTTACAAATTTTCAATCAATTAAAAAAAACAAAATATATTTTTCGTTCATTTGTGAAATAAAAATAGAAGAAATAATATAGTAAATATATCAAACTAAAAACATATATGTATCCTAAAGTCTTTGTACATGTTCTTTTGACATAATTAACTTAATAAAAAAAATTGATAAGTAAGATTTATGAAAATCATAATAATTATAATTATGATCTTTTGATTTTATTTACAAGTAAATGTATATTCTTCAATTTTGTTATATCTATGCAAATAATATATGAGAAACAATCAAAACTTTAAATATAAATTATAGCCTATATTACACATACTAAATTATAGCCTATATTACACATACTAAATTATAGCCTATATTACACATACTAAATACTAAATTATAGCCTATATCACAGATTGGTATTTTCTTCTTCAATTATATATACCTTAATTATTGTACGCGATGCTCCTAATAACAAATACTAACGTAAATTATATCCATTACTTTTTGCAGAAAATGAGAACCGTTTCAACTAATTTTTTAACTTAGCAAAAGAGAAAAAGTATTCATGCATCAAAGGGGAAAAAATCAAGACAATGACAAAAATAAAGTTACCTTTATTTGTAAACTCAAAAGGCAAAATGAATGTACTTGGCTTGGAGAACACAAGTACTTACAAGATCTCACTCCTATGCGTTTAATTTGCATGGTCAGATCTCAAGTACTCAGCCCCATTTAAGTGCCAACCTTTTGTACTACTTGCTTGTAAACCAATCGTTCCACCTCTCAATTGGGGCAACTTCCTTTTGTTTTGGGCAACATTGTTGGCTAATTTCTTGCCTCGACGTGGTAGGGGATAAGGAAAGAGAAAGCACAGTATTGATTTCTGTTTTGCTTTCTTGTTGATTGTTCCTCACCTCTCTTCCACAATTTTCCACGTCACGATGTAAACTTAGCTGCAAATCCGGGGACATCATGGTTTTATCATTCAACCTCTCTCTATTACCAATTTCTTCTGCTCCAAACGTTACATCTTTCGTGCATGGTTGTCCTTTAAATCTATGGACCTGAATTTTTAAACAGAACAACAACCTCTTAACATCTGAGATCACTTCATTCAGTAATAGTAGTTTGAGTTGATAATACTTTTCGTATTATAATTGTATAACAGATTAATTTAAGCTATCAGTAAGAGAGATATGTAGGGTTATATTTTTCAAATAATTAAAAAATACTTAGGAAATTCTTTTTAATGTTTTTACGGGTTTAGATGTTAAATGTACTCATGATATTTTTTTAAAGTGCTTTTAGATGCAAGTATATTTTTCTATTAGCTTTTCTAGGAATCTAATTTCAAATGTTTCTTAAAAAAATGTTCATATATAAGGTAAACAGTATCAAACTCTTCGAACTTCTATTAGAGTATTTGTTTAGGGTTATATGTAAAAATAGCCCACACTTAGCCTCCAAAACCCTTATAACACCCCCCCCCCCCCCCCCCCCCCNAACCCTTTAACCCCCCCCCCCCCCCCCCGATATTTTGTCTTAGTTACACGAATGTCTCATAATTTTAAAATTTACACAAATACATCTATGCTTTTTATAGCCAACACTTAAGTCTATTGTACAATATTTTCTTCCTAAAATAATTATCAAACACTTGCCATTTTTCGTAAGAATTTATATGTTATTACTATTATATTACCATTACTATTTATACTTTTGATTTTATTTTATTTGGATATAAAGTATAACTTTTGTATGTATATTTCGAGAATATTCCTAAAATATTATTTTTGGCTAAGTTTTTAAAATGATGGGATACGAAATAGTAAAATATCAATTAGAGATATTACTTATATTTCACATTAAATTTATCAGCATAATTACTAAAATTAGCTTGAGTGTCCGTATAATTAGGGGAAAATTTAAAAAAAGAATTAAGACATAATTCTTAGTCATTTAAAATTCATTTTGGCCATTTAAAACAACAGTATCGAATTTAAAACACTATTAGAGACACTTACAAGTTTCAACTAAAAAAGAAACACGTACAATTCAAGCATAAATCAAGAACATGAACTTGGAAAGATAGAGATAATGGGAGATCAAGAGTTACCTCGAGAGGAGCCAAGGGTTCCGACTTAGGATCACAGCTATTAAAGATGAACGACAATGGACAAGATCGACGTGGTTGAAATTGGTCATTGATTTTTCTAAATTTGGAGCTCCATACAGAATTAGAATCCCAAGAATTATATGAAGAATCCATTCCTCCAAAACCATTCCAATTGCTTTTTACTACTTCATGTGAAGGCGGCCACTTCTTCTCTTCAAGATACCTACTTGGTCTAATGGGTCCATTTATTGAACCAATTATATCACTTCCTTCTACTATATGTGAACTTATCAACTTGTTGTTTCCATGTTGAAATATAATTGGTTCACTAGAGCTCCCTTTTGTTTCTGATTCTATGTCCCATATAGAACCGGCGGTTGCCCATGATGGTTGACACCTATATTAAATTAGAGAGAAAGGTTAATAAACGCCTAATTTTTTTCCTGCAAGTTAATTAGAATATATTAGAACCAACGGAAATAAAACACGCTTCAACTTGTCTTAAAGTCTAATTTAACTCAAAAGTTAAGTTGAGAGTTGAGAATTACTCTAAACTAATTTTCTTAGCTCAATACTTTCTCTCAGCCGATGTGAGATCATTTTCTCAATACATCGTCACGTGCAGGTCGGTCTTTTGTCTGATTCTTGTCACGTGAAAAGGTAGTACGGACCTAGTTGTGCTTGAGTTAACTCTGATACCATATTAAAATCACAGAGTCTAACTCAATTCAAAAACTAATTTGAGAGTTGAAGGTTGGTGATCTAAGCTTATATTCAGCTCAATAGTTCTTCTCAGTCGATATGTGATTATTTCCTCAATACAACCAAAGAGATAAACTATTTAAAGATTTGGGCACAAATATTTTTGAATATAAGAATCTGTGATTACCTTGAGGAGTTGGCATTGAGATGATCATAATTAGGCTTTTTAAACATTGAGGAGTGAAAGTGATGAGTTTTGACGTTGTTGTCCATTCTAAAGTGCCCATTATGATTGAATCTTTGATATAAATGGAGAATATGACTTCTTCCAAGTGTTGCTTGTGATAAAACTGCATGCAAAGTTTTGATACAAACAATACTTATCAGCTCTATCTGATCCTTCAAAAAGTATGGTTAGTTTATTTAAGAATATTATGTATACTAATGACAAATAATGAATATTTATACTACATAATTAACTTGTCTAAAGTTGAAGGGATTTTACCTTGGCCAGACTCATCGAGCTTCTTGCTTCGATACATCTTCAATTCCCAACGCACATCACAACCCAAAAAAATATAAAAATATCAGAAATATATATATCACAAGAAAGAAAGAATGTAAAATCGATCTTCGATACATCTTCAAAATATTTATTGAAAATATTACTTCTTTATTTGCAATTTTTTGAAGTAGCAAAGCAAAAATATTTGAAGCGACGCATTGATTTCCAAAGACTTTTCCTATACCATACATCAATTTTACATCTTTTAGTGATAAGCAAAGATCATTACAAATACTCACCAAGAAGATAGAGAGGAATTAAAGAACTAACTTCTTTAATTAGTTTCTAAAGTTTGTTAGTTCTGTTAATCTAAGTCTTTAGCTTCCTACTGCTTCTACTATAAGACCCTTTCCCTCTTAAATACAAAGGACTTTATTCAATGCGAAGCATGAAGGCAAAACTCTGGTTTGCAATTCAGATTGCTATTTACTAAATTCCGAGACTGATATCAAAGTGGTCTTTGATTTAGAAATCATGTCGTTCCTATATATATGTATACCTGTAAGTGGCTCTTTACATGGGCAATGCTTAGTCCTCTCACATTCATCAGCTGAAGAACTAACTTTGGAGTAGCTCCTGTTTTCCCAATAGTTTGCAAAAGGAAAAAAAAAAAGATAATTAGGCATTTTGAAAAAAGAAGAAGAAGGAATTATCTTGACTAAGAAATGACATCAAGTGTAAATCAAACTCACTCTCTTGTCCACCAAGCCTCTCAACAGCATTCACAAAGGCTAGATGAAGATCCGGAGTCCATCGAAGCCTCGGCATTTTCGACCGAACATATTGTCTTACGGCGGCCTTCCTTTGATCCGTATCCTCCATAGTAGCACTGTTACTACTCGAATTACCTTCCGGAGATGTTCTCTCTTGATCAGTGGTGGCCTCATTGTCTGCGACATTCGCGTTGCTTTCACTCTCGCCATCAATCACGGCCTCTTCGTTCAAGTCGAAGGAAGAACATTTTTGCGAACTGATTAAAGAAGAGGTTTTGGCACTTCCTTCTGTAGTCTTATCTTCATCAGATATTTCAACTCTCTCAGCCATTAATTAACTGTCTCTATATTCTCCACACAGCATTGCCCTTATGTAATTGTCAACCTTCTTAATTCCATCCCCTTAGAGTATCTGAAAGCAATTAATCAACGATTACAATTGAATAAACTAATTAAAATTATATATGAAAATATGTTATTTTCGGGAAATTAATAGATTGAAATTTACATGTAAAATAACTCCCTCTTTAAGCATTAATTAATAAAAAAAAGTATATCACAAAATTCACATAATATCGGCCAATATTATTATTTGAAAAAGCTAGTGTCCTAAATTACTAACATCTAGGTCATGTGAGTTTAAACATGATATATATTATAGTATAAGAAAAACATTACTAACCCTAGAGCTAGGTGGAGAAATATTATTATAGTTTAAGAGAAATAGCAGCATTTACGAGAGACTGTATGTATTCACATGCATATGATAGACAATAATACAAAACTTCTTTGGTTTTCCTATCTTTGGGATTAGGAATTCCTCCATACTATTAGCATCTGCATTAAGAAGACCCAGTTTTAATTGAAATCCTTTCCTCGATTTGAAATTTAAGATCTTTGAAGCAAATTTTAAATAAAGACAAAAGAAGACCAAGTTTCAAATTAGGGTATTTGCCAAAAATCCAAGAAATAAACTTGAAGCTTTTTGAAAAGTTCAGAGCTTAATTAAGATGATTAATTATAATGAAGAAGATTTTATTTAATATTTTTACTGTAAAATATGTACATCAATCATCTTCTTTTAGATTTAAAACGATTAATTAAAAGTTAAAAAAACTTAATGATACATAGAGAAGTATAGTAACAAAAAAATGAAATTCTACTAAAAACACCTTAAAATAGGCATATGAAAAGGAAGAAGATAAGAAAGTAAACAAACCATTTGAAGGGTGAAGAAGCTTTGATCTTCAAATAGGGATTAGAGAGGAAAGAGGAGCAGATTCAAACATGGAGAGGCTTATGCTTAAAACTTATATATGCACCACCTGATATAAAGCATATGAATATTGAAAGAAAGTTTCCAAGGGATCAGCAGAGAATAACTATATATGTAGCTTAGAATTCAATCAGCAGTTAATTTGGTGTTGATTCTAATACCCAAGTGAGGATCCAATAGATATCCTCCAGACAAAGGATGCTCTACTTCTACAACTAGTCCATCATGGATCCACATGAAACCAAGCTGCCAATAATTGATTTAAACCATTTAGGAACAGAGAGAGAGAGAGAGAGAGAGAGAGAGAGAGAGAGAGAGAGAGATGAGTGTGTGTGGTTAGAATCGATTAAATTTTTAAGGTGCATTAATATTTAGTAGAAATGCTTTGGTGGGACATGGGAGGAAGAAGAATATGAGGAAATAAAGAATATTATGGCAATAGTGTTTTTTTTCTTAATTAATCACATCAAATAACCAAGTATTCTTGTACCAAATTAATAATATTTCATTTATGACAAGACCCTCAAGAAGACACTGGTCGGTTTCCACTTGATTTCTTTAACTACAAATTTTTAATAATCTGTCATCCCAATTTACTATCTCTCTCTCTTCAACTGTCAAAAATCATGTGACTTCTCGAGCCTTTCTCATTTCGATTGTTCTTTGACAGCTTGTCCCTCTCTTCTCTCTCTCTCTCTCTTGCGGCCTGTCCAACCGTGACAATCTTTATAGTTGACCCTCTGCTAGGGTACGTACAACTTCTCTCTTTTGTCATTATAGATAAATTACTTTAGTCTCAGTTAATTTAAGTGTAAAATACACAGTGGGAAAAGATAAGTTATCCCTCCATGTTTTAACTCTTTATTTTAATCTTCGTATTCCTATTGTTATTCCCTATGTTTTAGTTAATTATTTTTTTATTTTAATAATTATCACTTTGAATAGCACTTACCGAGGACGTCCTATCGATTAATATTACGTAGAAGAAATCTATTATAGACACTCAATAACATTTTCCATCATGAGATTAATCATATTTTATATGTTTCAGATATGTTTACTTACTTTTGAAGGACATTTTAACCTCTATTTACTTACTTATTAATGGAATTGAAATGATCTCTGGATTGATCAGAAGACCCTTTCAATTTGCTAGAATTCATTTTCTAAACTTATTCATCTAATAAAGAATCAATCAGTGTGGCTGTTTTATTACACTACATTTTATGAGATTTACTTTTTTCTTATTATGGTCCCCATATATTTCATATAGACCCAAGATATGAAAATTTAAAATATAATGTTTGGGCATTTTGAAACTACAAAATATATTAAATAAATTATGAAGGCAGAAATGAACAAGTAAAATTCAGCATTGCCTTGGTTAAAAAAAAGTTTTCAAGACGCACTATTTTGTTTAAGGCGTATTTGAAGGTGTTTTGGAAACATAATGCTAAATGCTACCCCTTCTGAATTTAGTGGGAAAAAAACACATGCTAAATGCTCTGATCGGGATATATTTTCTTCGCATGTAGCTATCACTAGAGAAATTGAGGGTATTTTTAAAAAAAATTAATCATGATAACAGGTACACTCTTGCTTGGAATAAAGATAAAATTCATTTTGTTCTTATCAATAGTGGGGTTGATTCTTTCAGTTATGTACACAACTTGATCAAAATTAATTCAAAGCTGGAGAGATATTCTACAAACAAGACCGATATACCTCGTTTATAATAACAATTAGATGCAGATGCAGACTGCAGTATTGAACTAGCTACAACTAACATGGATAGCTATTAGCTACAACTATATTTAGCATTACTGAAAAGTTAACCTAAAGGGTATGGAACTTTTAAATTCGATTATTTTTTAAGGGTAACAAATGTTTAGATTTTCTGTAAAGGATTGCCATCATTATGTTAAGTTGACTTTACAGAGAAGAAGGAAAGAAAGAGAAGAAAGGAAAGAAGAATGTATAATGATTCTTGAATGAATCTTGGAGACTGGACTACTACAAAACTCATTTTTTTCACGACAGGGAATAACCGTCGTTAAATCTCATTAACGAGGTTACATATCCGCCGTCGAAAAAGGTGTCGTAAAAAATATTGATTTTTCACAACAGGCAAAATCATAGTATATATATACTACGAATAACATAGAAAGATGATCTGAGGCAGATAACAGATTAGTCAAATGAGTTTTTAGGTCAAGAGAAGACGACCTTTTTGGTGAGAGATTTTTGCTTCTATGTATTCTCGTAAGGAGTTTGAAGCAAGTGCAAACGGCACTTTATGAGAATGGAGATGTTTAATCAGGCGATTAGCACCAGGAAGTGCTTTGGCATGGAGCCACCTGAAAATATGACTGTAAACTAGTTGAGTAAAGATAAATTTTGCATACATACACATACACTTACAAAATGAAATTCTCAAATGTAAGACTAAGGATGATGCTATCAAAATGTACACAAGCAGCTGATTGTTCACCTTTCAACTATGTTCTTTGTAGTAAATATCTAATCAGTTAATAGATATATATCATAACTGATGTATCAACGCGAGTCATGCATTAGAATTTACAAGATAGATCTCAAGCGATTTTCTTGAATATTTGTGAATCAACGAATGTCTATTAATAATTTAATCTTCAATCAAAATCCAAGTCACAACCTACAGAACCCTTTGAAACAATTCTTCACAGTCAAAGATTTCAGATGGAATAATTTTCCTTTTGGGAGTTCAATCTTCATAGAGTTTTACATTACCGTTTTCCAGAAATAGAAGGGAGGATTGAGCAAGAAAGCTGATAAGCCAACTTACTTCAATACTCAACCAAGTAAGGAGTTGCGTATATATATCATTGTTATGATTTTTCTAAAATATAAATGTATATTATCGTAGTCAAGTAATAAATTTTTTATGAAAATAGAGTATCGTCAACATGATTGATTGATATTAATTATTGAAATTAGCTAGACTTAATTCTAATTGAGAATAACGAATAATTATGAATTTTAATTAAACTAAAATTCTAATTAAATGAAAACGATAAAGATAAATAATTCAAATTTGAATAGATAAAAGATCTAGGGATTCTGATTTCACCAAACTAAACATGCTCAAAATTCTAAAACTCAATCAATCAATGTTTATCAAATTATGACAGCGAATTTCTCTAAAGTAATTATCAATTTTTCTCAAACATAAATAACAATAAATCAAAAATACTAATCTCACATCTCTGTCAAGATTAAATAAATTGAAACTCATTAAGCATAAGAAATTATAATTGCTACACTAGATCCATAATTATCTCTAACTTATGAAATTCTAATGGTGTTATAAACAAAAAACAAATTTAATCATCACTTTTCAATCTCAGAATTAAATTCAAAATCATACAATAGTTGATCAGACGATCACAAGTATTAAGAACAGCTTATAACACTAAAAAATACTGAATAGCATCGATTGGATTGAAAATCAAAATTTCTGAATAATCATAGTTTGGCTACGTCGTGGCCCTAGATATGAAATTTAGAACATACTAGACTAAGAAAACATCCTAATAATATTCATGAACATAGAGTAAAAGAGAAGAAAAAACTAGATTTAATGATGAATTGAAGTTGAGATCCGTCTCCCGATTGGATCCGCCTTTATTTCCTCCCCAAAAACTTTCTCATCTGCCTCTCACATCCAAAAGTCCTCAAAAAGATCTAAAATATTCTATTTATATACTAGGGTTCGATAAGGATAAAATAGAAGAGAAAAATCATAGAAAATGTTATTGCGCCAATGTCACGGCGTGGGCTTACTACCTAGTTAGCAAACGACCAGCGCTGGGGCCTAGCGCCCAGGTACTGGCAGCTGCTTGCACCTAGCGTCGTGATGTCCCGTCGCGATGCTAGTCCTTTTGTCTAGTTCCATCCTTTTTTCATTTTCTTCGCATTTTGCTTTCCAAGTATATTAAAATCAACCCAAATGCACAAGAATATTTTACCTGCAAAATTAATAAAACAAAAATAAATCAAACGATAACTCTAAAAGAACCAACAAAAGTAAAGTTAAGACTAACTAAAATAGGAATGTGAAATGCACTCATCAAATACCCCCAAACTAAACTTTTTCTAGTCCTCGAGTAAATCAAAACAAAAAAAATCAAATAAAGAAATATGAAACTCTAATTCAACAAAACTACAGATCAAGTGACGAAAAGTTTTGACTAACTAAACATGCCTCAGAGATTTTAAAACAGAAATAACGTAAGAAATTTTTTTGCATTGTGACCATATAGAATTTCAACACAAACACCAACTTACATTACGTTTTGTAAAATCCTAAGTGCGTGTGTGTTACCTTAAGTCGACTTCTTTATCTCAAATGAGTTATTGTGCAACCAAGTCTCGCAAAAGTAGATATATTAATCTATAAATAGATTAGAACTTCATAGACCAATTTTTCATGTCACTCTCCACTAGTGTAGGCAAACCACAACACTTTGGATCATTATGACTTTTGTAGGCTTGTAATGTATGGCTAGGGTTTAGAGTATGACAAATGATATTATTTCAGCCCAAACTTTACCTATAGTCACACATGAATTGTAGGAATCAATGAGCTTAACTCAACTTATCTTGTAATTCCCCCAGACTTGTCATTCCACTTCTTGAATTATCAACCATGCTCAACCATTCTTTTTTCTCTTTATTTTTTTTAATTTGTTTTCCTTAAGCTTCTCATTTCCTTAGGGTATTAGGTTTTAAGACACCTTTTCGAGCTTAGTCACTAAAATCCAAGAAGCTACGAAATCAAACTTATTCATAATATTTTTTATTGAAACTCCTCCCATCCCCCCACATTGTCATAGCTCCAAGTATTTTCCTAGAACATCCAAATACTATGAGTAGAAAGGGTTACTAGGTAAAACTTTTTATAAGATTTCGAAATTATCATGGGTGATAAATAAAATGGCTATTTAGGCTCAACAAGGATGACTAGAAAAATAATTATGCAAAGGTTGGCTTGAAAAGCTCAAATGGTCCAAAGATGGCCTAAATCATGTTCTAAGTGAAGCGTAGCCTAGAATTTCACCTCAAATAACAATCAAATGGGTTCTAGAGTTTTTATGAGATCATAATGATTTGTTAAGTCCTATAAACCTTCTCTAAGCAAACAGATAATCAAACGCTCAAGGTTAGGTACTCAATATGTCGAGATACTTTAGTGAAATGTAATTCAATAATTGGTTCAAACATACACTGATACGCAAATTCATCATTTTTTTCTAAAGCTATCAATAATTCAAAACCAATCTCATCATAGGTGTTAGTATTGTCTACAACAGAACGCCAACAAATGAAATTTTAATTAAAACCACCACCCCCAAACTAAACACTTTCATTGTCCTCAATGAAAAGAAAATATGTAAAAGGAGTAAGTAGAGAGGAATTCCCTGAACAATGATGAGCTATCATCCTCGTCATTCTCTGCATTGTTCATGTTATCTCCAACTGAGGGGAAAGTGGTGCATGAGCCAAATACGTCCATAGTTTTTTTAGTTTAAAAAGTGAAGAAAAAAATAAAAAGAAAATAAGTAAAAGAAAATAATTTTTAAAATTAAAAAAAATGAAATAACAGAAATAAAATCGGGTTGCCTCCCGGTAGCGCTTACTTTAATGTCTCCAGTCATACATAATGATCATTCAGGCTTCACTTGTTGTCCACTGAATTTAGAAATTGACCAGCCTAAGACCGTTTTGTGCTCTCAGAACAC
This sequence comes from Datisca glomerata, assembly GCA_003255025.1. Taxonomy (NCBI): domain Eukaryota; kingdom Viridiplantae; phylum Streptophyta; class Magnoliopsida; order Cucurbitales; family Datiscaceae; genus Datisca; species Datisca glomerata. Next base: position 2,380,166 of record QANY01005263.1, on the reverse strand, counting down.
CCTTAGCAGCTTGTCTTCTTGTCTACCATTTAACGAAGCAGAGAGTTTTCCAAAGGCTTTATGTGATCTTGGGGCTAGTATCAATTTGATATCGTATTCAGTTGACAAGAATCTAGGTCTTCGAGAACCTAATCCCACGTCAGTATCTTTACAGTTAGCTGATCGGTCTATCAAATATTTATTTAGGATTATTGAGGATGTTTTAGTAAAGATGGATAAATTTATCTTCCCAGCTGATTTTATTGTTCTTGACATGGAGAAAAACCAAGAAATTTCAATTATTCTTTGTAGACCATTCTTAGCTACGGGAAGAACTCTCATTGATGTGTAAAAAATGGAAACTTATTCTGAGAGTGCAAGATGGTCAGGTAATTTTTAATGTCTTGAAAGCAATAAAACACCCAAATGATATGAATAGTAGTTTGGAGAGGGATTGTGCAGAATTGGGAGAAGGTAAACATATACATATACCATCTATTGAAAAATCATAAGTTTTAGACCTCCACCTTCGGACACCTTTATGGGAGAAGCATCCACTATGCCGTACTCCAACCATGAATTTTCAAATCTGTGAATCACACAACTCCTAATTAATTAAATTACAATCCCAACAGCCAAGGTATTGCCCGCCAATTCGAACTCACTCATTTGACATATCAAATATTGTAACTAACCAAGTCAAGTTATGTATTCACCTCGGGATTAAGGTAATTATGAAAATACTCTTAAGGTGTAACAATTAGATTTAGAGCTAGATAAACGGTTTTGGGCTCTAAACTAATTTTTTACCGTTCTATTCAACATATTCATAACATGTCTAGGTTGGTGTGATAAGGATAAAATAGGAGATAGAAGCAAGTCACGGCGCTGGCTTATTGCCTAGCTAGCCAGCGACCAACGTTGGGGTGCTGGGAAGCTAGCGCTGTGGCGCTGGCATGATGCCAACACCTAGCGCCCCGGTGCTGGCAGCTGGTAGCTGCTTGGCAGCGCCCAACTGCTTGCACCCAACGTCGCGACCTGTCTAGGTCCATACTTTTCTAATTTTCTTCGTATTTTTGTCTTCCAAGTCTTTTAAAATTAACCCAAATGCATAAGAATATTTTACCTAAAAAAAATAACTCAAACAGAAGCAACAAAATTAATGTTAAGATTAACTAAAATATGAGTGTGAAACAAACTCATGAATCCTCACAAGTACAAGAGTCACATTAGTTAATACAAAGAATTACACACTTAAACATATAAACTCAGTACACGTGATAAATGACAGACTTGCTAACTGATATGAACAACTAACGTTCTAGCAAGAGTTAGTTAAGTCTAAGTCTTATCTACTTGATTATTTATCTTATCATCCCCCCTAAAGCTTAAGGGGGATATGAACACCTTGAGATTGCCTTTAAGATACTGGAAGAGTGCAATGGATAAAGGTTTTATGAGCAAATAAGCAAGCTGGCCTACTAAGGGAACAAGTCTGACTGCCAAAGAGTCTTTCAGTACTTTGTCTCTAACAACTTCACATCAAGCTCTATGTGCTTTGTTTTATCATGTAAAATAGGATTATAAGCCAAGGCTAAAACACTTACATCGTCACTCCAGAACACTGGTCTAAAGGAGAAACAAAACCTCAATTCTGTCAATAAACTTTAAAACCATTGAATTTCAACTGCAACGTTGGCGAAAGAACTATACTAATTCTATGTATTGGATCTTGAGACAACTTTGTACTTCTTAGAAGACCATGACATTAAGTTTCCTCCAAGAAAAATCAAATAAGCACCGATAGAGTTTCGATCATCTGTCTCCTACCCAATCTAATTCAAAAAAAGTTTGCATATCAAAATATGATGAAGGTATGAGATATAATCATTCATTCAAAATTGTCCTTTAGATATCTTAGGACCCTCTTACAGGCTTGCCAGTGAACTTGAGTTGCTTTATGCATAAACTAACTTAGTTTGTCAACTATGAACCCAATATCAGGTCTAGTGATAGCTAGAAGTTAGAGAGCACCTTTGATCCTTTTGTACATGGTAACATCTAGTATAGGCTCAACTTCACTTAAAGATAATTAGATAGTAGATCTATCTTGTAAAAAAGTTGGTTTTACACCATCATTGTTAGCATTTTTTAGAAGATTAATAATATTTCTTATTTGGGTTAAATGAAACCCAATATTACTTCTGTGAACTTCAACTCCTATAAAGAAGTGAATTGATCCAAGGACTTTCAGTGAAAAGGTTGAGTTTAGAGGTTGAATTAGCGAACTGACTAGCTCCTTATTACTTTTTGTCAACAGAATATCGTCAACATAGACCAGTATAAACATCGTATCTTTACCTCTATGATAAAAGAATAGTGAAATATCTCATTTAGAGTTGAGAAAGCCCAAATTGAGTAAGGCGGTTCTCAACCTATCATATTAGACTCTAGATGCATGCTTTAACACATACAAAGCTTTTTTTAGCTTGCACACATGTTGAGGTCTAGAGGGATCAATAAAGCCTTCAATTTGTAACATAAACACTAATTCATCAATCATTCCATTAAGGAATACATTGTTGACATCAAACTGTCTCACGTCCCAGCCATGTACCAAGGTAGTGTGTAGCACTATTCTTACTGTGATAGGTTTAAAGCTGGCTAAAGGTCTCACTGTAGTCTATGCCAGGTGTTTGGTGAAAGCCTTTGGTTACAAACCTTACCATGTATCTTTGAAGGCTTCCATCAGAATTGATGTTGACTTTAAAGATCCACTTGTTCCCAACTATTGACATATCTTGTTTAAGAGACAACAACTCCTAAGTTTTGTTATTCATAAGTCGATTATACCCTTAATCATAGCATTATGCTAATTTGGGTCTGTAAGGGCTTGTTTAACAATCTTAGGTTTAGGAGATAAAGAATCAGGTGGTAAAGGATGTTTTATTGCTCTGTAGGCTTTAGGTTTAGATATACCATATTTTGATCTAGTTATCATGGGATGAGTTGGTTAAGCTACATTGTCATGATTCTGGTCAGTGGGTAGGTCTATGATCAAATTTTCAGAAGTGGAAGGAAAATGATAGGATAGAGGAAGGTTTCCTTCAAAATTGTTAATGTTCAAAGTAAAGACAACAACATCATTTATAGTATCATATGAACTCATATTAGGTGAGGACAGAGAACTAGGAGATATTTGAGTAGCTGATTTTTTAGATGGAAGACTTGAGATAGTAGCATGCATTGTGTTATTTATTGGAAACATAGGTGGTTTGTATAGTAGTGTAAAAGGGAGAAGCATAGGAAGCAGATTTAGCAGGTTTATTAAACATAGTTGAAGAAGGAAAATTTAACTCATTGAAAATAATATTTCTGGAAATATAAACTCTTCTATAACGCAAGCATTTATATCCCTTGTGGCTAGATGAGTAACCTAAAATGCATAAATCAGTATGATAACCAAATCTATGAGTATTTGTGGGAAATATGCACATCTAAAAGGTTTTAAGGTTTTATAGTCTGGAATTTGATTAAAGAGTTGCTCATAGGGTGATTTGTAGTCTAGTATAGGTGTAGGGATCTTGTTTGATAGATAGACAGAAGTAAGAAAGGCTTCCCACCAGAACTTTAAGGGTAATTGAGCTTTGGAAAGGAGACTCAAGCCTGTTTCACCTAGGTGTCTATGCTTCCTCTCATTATTTTCATTGTGTTAGTGTATATGTGGGCAATGATGTCTTAATTGTATTCCTTGAGATTGTAAAAAGTTTAGAAAAGGTCTAAATTTTCTCCTCAATCTGATTGAACTATTTTACTGCTATAATCAAGCTATTTTTCAATGATCCTTTTGAATACCACAAAGGTTTGAAATGCTTTAGATTTGTTTTTAGAGGAAAAATCTAGGAATATTGGAGAAGGACCCCAAAGGTCAATGTAGATAAGTTTAGTTGAAGTTTGAGAAAACTCAATAAAAAATAATTGTCTATAAATTACTACCCTTGATAATTATAGAGATAAATGCTAAGCTTAAATACACGAAGATGAAGAAGAATATGCTAAATTAGTTATACAAGCTGACAAAAGAATTGAAAGAATATTTATGTTATGAAATGATAAGCTTAAAAACGAAGATTGAGGAAGAAGATGTTAAATTAGTTACACAAGCTGACAAAAGAATTGAAAGAATATTAATGTTATGAATCATTGCCATGTAGAGACAGAGCTTCAATGAGTAATGACGAAGGCAATCTATTGCCTCTCTTTGATTGGTGTTGAGGATCTTCAATGAGCTTATGCTTGCTAGAGTATCCGTTAGCCATGTAGGCCTTACTCTGGCCAGTAACCTACTACATTGTGGACTCTGATTTGGTATGCTTAGAGCAGTCTTTACTGTGTGACTTTTTTTCGTTGACTTCATGTGGTTGAGCCAAGTGTGCAGTGGGTTTAACAGCACCCTCAAGCGAAAAGGTAACGGTAAGACCTTGAGCTTGGAGCTCAAACACTGGAATGTGCTTGGTGGAACTGCCTTCGTTAGGATGTCAGCTATTTGAGAAGCAGATGGGACATATCGAACTTCAAGAGCCTTTGACATGATTTTCTCTCGAATAAAATGGACGTTAAGTTGAATGTGTTTTGTTCGAGAGTGGAAAACATGATTGTTTGCTGATGAGTGTAAACACACTCATATTTCAAATAATATTAACACTAATTTTGTTGGTTCCTTTAGATTTATTGCTTGATTTATGTTTGTTTTTATTTTTTATCTTATAGGTTTGATATTGGATTGATTTTGGAAGATTTGGAATGCAAAAATGCACATAAAATGAGAAAATAATGGACCAGGGAGAATGCTAGAGCCGCGACGCTAGGCGCAACAATCAGCCAGAATGCGAGCGCTAAGAGAAACAAAATGCCAGCGCCGTAACTTAAGCTCCCAGCACTGCCGCTAGCTCGACAAATATTTTTTGTGTGATTTTTACTCAAACTTTATCCTTATAAAACCCTAATGTATAATTAATATCTTAAGGATTTTGGGGGGGCTTTTTGGATGTGGGAGGGGGAAAGCTTTTTGGAGAGGAGACGAAGACAGATCCAACCGGAAGACGGAACTTAACTTCAATTTCCTCCTTAAATATAATTTTTCTTCTCTTATTCTTTATGTTCATGAGTATTATTAGGATGTTTTCTTATTTTATTATGTTTTAATTTTCCTATCTAGGGCTACGGTATAGCCAAACCATGATTGTTCTTTAATTTTGATTCTCAATTTAATCGATATTTTATTCATAATCTGTTGTTTTGCATGATTTTTGATTTAATTCTAAGACTGAGAAGTGATGATTAAATTTGTTCTTTGTTTATAACACCATTAGAATTTCATAAGTTAGAGATAATATGGAACAAGTATAGAAATTATAATTTCTTGTGCACAATGAGTTTAGTTTCAATATTTTGAATCTTGACAGAGATGTGGGGTTTGTATTTTTGATTCATTATTATCGATGCTTGAGAAAGATTGATAATTACATTAAAAAATTTTACTATCAATAATATGATAAACATTGACTGTTTGAGATTCAGCATTTAGAGCATGTTTGGTTTGGTGAAATCAAAATTCCTAGATCTTATATCTATTCAAATTTGAATTATTCATCTTTATCAAATTTTTATCGTTTTAATTTAATTAGAGTTTTAGCTTAATTAAAAATCTCAACTTTTCATCATTCTCAATTAGAATTAAAGTCTAGATGATTTCAATAATTAGTATCAATCAATCATGTGGATGATACTCTATTTCATAGAATTTTATACTTGACAACGATAGTGTACGCTTGCACTCTAGAAAAATCATAACATTTTTTGCATCGTTGCCGGGGATTAATTTTATTCATTAATATTAAAATTACATATTATTAATTTTACTTTGAGTCTTAATATTTTTTATTTATGGCTTTTTAATGTTTTGAATTTTTAGGCGTTCTCTTAGGTGTCTGAGATGCTTCGGAAGCGAAAATTTGATTCATCTAAATTCAGAAATCGAGCGAACTTGCCGTTGAAATAGAAAAGTGAGGAGACAAGCTTCTAAAAAACTCAAGAAACCATGGATAAGAGAAAATCATGAAATTGTAAACAACCAAAATAACCGGGTAATTCGAGACTATGCTATGCTGGTAGTCAATGACGTTGCATCTACCATTCAATGCTCAATTATTAATGCCAACAACTTCAAGATTAAGCCGGTTATTATTCACATGGTGCAAGTAAATAGTTCAGTGCCTTGCCTAATGATGACCCAAATGTTCACATAATTATTTTTCTCAAAATTTGTGAGACATTCAAGCACAACAATGTCTCAACTGGCAATTAGGCTCAGATTATTCCCATTTTCACTTCGCATAAGGCTAAGAGTTGGTTGAACTCTTTTCCCGCTGGATCAATCACCACATGGAATGGACTTTCTTATAAATTTTTGGCTTTCCACCAGCTAAAAAGTCAAGATGAGGAATGAGATCACTACCTTTGCCTAATATGATATTGAGTCTCTTTATGAAGCTCGGGAGAGGTTTAAAGAGATGTTGAGTGGACACCCACATCATGGACTCCCTGAATGACTACAAGTCCAAACTTTCTACGATGGACTGGGGAATTCAACAGGGACATTAGTGGATGCAGCAGCAGGCATCTGCTTTGATGGGAAAAACACATGAGGATGCCTATGCTTTACTTGAAGAAATGGTTGTTAATGCCTATCAATGACCAACTGAGTGCAACGTAAAGATTCATGGAGTTCATGAAGTTGATTTTCTTACCACTCTCACTTCTAAGTAGCTACACTGACCAAGCAATTGAGTTCTTTCACTGCTAAAGCTAATGCTAATGTTATCCATGCCACACGAGAAGTTTGTAAATAATGCAATGGACCTCATCCTAATACTGAATGTCAAACCGGTAATCTCTTTGCTCATTCTCAATTAGAACATGTTAATTTTGTTGAGAATTACAACAGGAAGAATAACTCATTCTCCAATAGTTACAACCAAGGATGGCAACCTAGTTTTTCTTGGTGGAACAGTCAGAATGTTATTAATCCATCAGTTGCTTGTCAGCCTCAATTTCAGTCTCAGCAACCTAAAATTTCTTTTGAAGATGCTCATGCCCAGCTCACATTCAAAACTGATCAATTTATGGAAAGAACAGATAGTACACTTCAGAGGCAAGAAACTAGTATTTAGAGTCAAGTTGCGTCTATTCAGAATTTAGATCTTCAAATGGGTTAACTATCATAAATACTCAATCAAATACTACAAGGTTCTCTACCGAGCAACACTGAGAGGAATCCAAAAGAGCAAGTAAACGCCATTACCCTTCGTAGTGGCAAGGAGTTAGTAGAAATCGAAGAAAGGAACTGTTGGCGATTCTCAGCCAATTGAAGCATAAACTGAGGATGAGGTGATGATTTTATCTAGAACTCAGAAAAGAAGGAAGACAAGTCTAAGACAAAGCTTTTTCCCGATAATCCTCCACTTTATGTCCCACCTATTCCATTCCCTCAGTGGTTCCAAAAGTGAAAATTGAACAGGCAGTTCTCTAGGTTTCTTGATGTGTTTAAGAAATTACATATCAACATTTATTTTGCCAATGTTTTGAAACAAAGGCCTAGCTATGTCAAATTCTTGAAAAAAAATCTCTCGAACAAGAGAAAGCTAGAGGAGTATAAGACAGTTGCACTTACTGAGGAGTGCGAATGCTATCTTGTAAAATAAATTGCCCGAAGCTAAAGGACCCTAGAAGTTTTTCTATTCCACACACCCTTGAAAATTCTTACTTTGAAAAGGCCCAATGTGATCTTGGGGATAGTATTAATTTGATGCCTTTTTTCTATTTACAAGAATCTAGGTCTTGGAGAAATTAAGCTCACAACAGTCTCTTTACAATTAGTTGATCGTTCTATTAAATATTCATTGGGGATTATTGAGGATGCCTTGGTAAAGGTGGATAAATTTATTTTTTCAGCTAATTTTATTGTTCTTGACATAGAGGAAACCAATAAATTCCAATTATTCTTGGTAGACCATTCTTAGCTACGGGAAGAACTCTCATTGATGTGTAAAAGGGGGAACTTATTATGAGAGTACAAGAAGATCATGTAATTTTAATGTTTTCAAGGCAATAAAACACCCAAATGATATGAATAGTTGTTTGCGGGTGGATAATGCAGAAGTATGTTTTGAGGAAGCAATTCACATCGATGATTTGAGTGAACCATTGGAAGAATTTCTAGTTGGAGTTATTGATAAGGAGAATCCAAAGATTTTGGAGAGTGTTAATCAGTTGGAAGCAACTCCATCCATATTCATGAAGAGACCTTGCGTAAAATTAGGAGAAGGTAAACCTAGACACCTGCCATCTATTGAAAAACCACCAGTGTTAGATCTCCACCTTCGATACACTTTTATGGGAAAAGCATCTACTCTTCCTATCATGAAATCTGCTTCATTAAATGGTGAACAAGAAGACAAGCTTTTAAGGGTGTTGAGAGAACACAAAACGACTTTAGGGTGGTCAATTTCTGACACAAAGGAAATTTTAAAGTCAATGGACAAGGGGTGAAAACCATTTTTGGATGATCATTACGTTCGGCTGAAGATATTAAAGCAAGCGCTACCGAGAGGTAACCCGATTTTATTTTCATTATTAGAATTTTATTTATTTTTTTCTTTTACTTATTTTATTTTGGTTTATTCAGGTTTTTACATTAAAAAAAGCTATGGACAAAATGTTTATTGTCAAGACGCTGACCTCCCAACACCGTGACGTCTGACCTTGGATGAATTTGGCTCAGGCACCATTGTTCCCTCATTAGGAGACAACGTGAACAATGCGGTTACAGAGAATAACATGAAAGCTCATCCTTATTCAGGGGCGTCTTCTCTATTTAATCTTTTTACATATTTTCTTTTCATTGAGAGCAATGAAAGTTTTAAGTTTATGGATGGTGGCTTTATTAAAAATTAAAATTTTGACATTCTGTAGTAGACAACACTAAAGTCTATAATGAGATTGGTTTTGATTTATTAATAATTTTGAAAAAATATTTGAACCAGTTATTGATTTGTATTTCACTTGAGAATCCCGATATGTTGAGCACCTAATATTAAGCATTTGATTATCTTTTTTCGTAGAGAAGGTTTATGTTAAAGAATCATTATGATCTCATAAGAACTCTAGAACCAGGTTGATTGTTGCTCAAGGTGAAATTCTAGGCTACACTATACTTAGGACATGATTTAAGTCATCTTTGGACTGTTTGGGTTTTTCAAGCCAGCCCATGCGTCATTATTTCCTTCGTCATCCATGTTGAGCCTAAATAACTATTTGTTTTTACCACCCATGATAGTTTCCTAACCTTATAAAAAAACTTCCCGAGTAACCTTTTTTATTCATAGTATTTGGATGTTCTAGGAAAATACTTGGAGCTATGACAATCTGGTAGACGGGAGGAGTTTTGATATATTTATTCAAAAACATGATTGAATAAGTTTGATTTGGTAGCATCTTGGACTTGAGTGACTAAGCTTGAAGGGGTGTCTCAACGCCTAATACCCTAAAACCAACTGGTTTGAGAGCTATTAGTTGAAAGCTCGTTAAGGAAAAGAGAAATTTAAGGAAATCAAATTAAAAAAATGGTTAGGTATGGTTGATAATTCAAGAGGTGAAAGGTGACAAGTTTGAGGTCGTGACAAGAGAAGTTGGGTTCAGATCGTTGATTGTTAGAATGCATGTGTGACTATGGGTAAACATTGAGCTGAAATAATATCTTTTATCCTGCTTTAAACCCTAGCCATACATTACAAGCCTACAAAAGTCCTACTAATCCTGAGTGTTATGGTTTGCCTATATTAGTGGAGAGTGACATGAAAAATTGGCTTATGAAGTTCTAATCTATTTATAGATTAATGGATCCATTTTTACAAGACTTAATTATATAAACTCATTTGAGACTAAGAAGTTAGACGACTTAAGATAAGACATACGCACTCATGATATCAAAGTTTAATGTAAGTTGGTATTTATTTTGAAATTCTACATGATCACAATTCAAAAGTTTGTCTTGGGTTATCGATATTTTGAAATCTCTAAGGCATGTTTAGTTAGTCAAAAAAATTCGTCACTTGATCCGTAATTTTTGGAATTAGAGTTTAATATTTTCTTATTTGATGTTTTATGTTTTGTTTTGCTCGGGGACTAGCAAAAAGTTAAGTTTGGAAATATTTGATAAGTTTGTTTCACACTCATATTTCAAATAATCTTAACAATAATTTTGTTGGTTCTTTTAGATTTATTACTTGATTTTTATTTGTTTTTATTTTTTGTCTTATAAGTTTGATATTCAAATGTATTTGGGTTAATTTTGGAAGATTTAGAAGGTAAAAATGAGAAAATAGCGGACCTAGGCAGAATGTCAGCGCCACGATGCTAGGCACAACAATCAGGCAGAATGCCAGCGCCGCGACGCTAGCTTCCCAGCATCGTGTCGCTGATGCTACGCCAAGAGAAACAGAATGCCAATGCCACGAAGCTGGCTCCCAGCGCAGAGACGCTGGCTCGATAAATATTTTTTGTGCGATTTTTGCTCAAACTTTATCCTTATCAAACCTATTGTATAAATAGAATACTTTAGGGTTTTTCGGGGGACTTTTTAGACGTGGGAGGTAGAGAAAATAGCTTTTCGAGAGGAGTCAAAGAGAGATCCAATCGGGAGACGGATCTCAACTTCAATTTCCTCCTTAAATCTAGTTTTTCTTCTCTTTCTCTCGATATTCATGAATATTATTAGGATGTTTTTTTTATTTTAGTATGTTTTAATTTTTCTATCTAGGGATACGACGTAGCCAAACTAGGATTATTCTTTAATTTTGATTCTCAATTAAATTGATGTTTTATTCATTATTGTTGTATGTTACAACATTCTTAATGCTTGTGTTCGTCTGCCCAACTATTGCATAATTTTGGATTTAATTCTGAGACTGAGAAGTGATGATTAAATTTACTCTTTATTTATAACACCATTAGAACTTCATAAGTTAGAGATGATAATGAAACTAGTGTAACAATTATAATTTCTTGTGCTTAATGAGTTTCAACATATTGAATCTTGACAGAGATGTGAGATTAATATTTTTTATGCATTATTATCGATGCTTGAGAAATATTGATAATTACATTAAAAAAATTTGGTATCAATAATATAATAAACATTGATTATTTGACATTCAGAATTTAGAGCATGTTTGGTTTGGTAAAATCTGAATCTCTAGATCTTTTATCTATTCAAATTTGAATTATTTATCTGTATCATTTTTTTATCGTTTTAGTTTAATTAGAATTTTAGCTTAATTAAAACTCCTAACTTTTCATCATTCTCAATTAGAGTTAAGGTCTAGTTAATTTTAATAATTAATATCAATCAATCTGTGGACGATACTCTATTTCATAAAATTTTATTACTTGATAAGAATAGTGTACACTTGCACTCAAGAAAAATTGTAACATTTGCCAGTGACAAGGCACTTTGATTGCCATACCAGATGATTGGTGTTGAGGTTTGTTTAACATGAAGCTCACCAAGAATAGAAGTAAGTCATAAAGTGTCACTGCAAGTGAGAGCAAGTGCATGGCATTCAGCTTCTGCACTTGACATGGCATCCACAGGTTGTTTCCTCAAGCTACAGTTGATGAGATTACCCCCTACGTAAACATAAAAACCACTGTGGACCTTCTGTCTACCATAGAAGATGCCCAATCTGCATTTGCATAAGCTTCTAAGGTTATAGTGGTTGCTGGTGTGAACAAGATACCATGATTAGGTGTACCCTTTAGGTACCGTTGTAGCCTTTTATTAACTTTCAAGTGATTAGTAGTGGAAGCAGAAAGATATTGGCTTAGCTTATTTACTTTGAAGGCCTTGTCATTGTAAGGTATTGGAGGGAGCCAATGAGACTTCTGTAAATGTTGGATCTAGATAAGGTGAGCTAGAGGCAGTGAGTTTGTGAGATGGACACATTGGGGTTGGGTTACCTTTTGCCTCAACCATAAGAGCCTTTTGAAGTATGTTATGTAGGTATTTGGTTCGGGTCAATTAAAGGCATGAATTGTCTCTGTAAGCCTCAAACCTGAAAAAATAGGTATTATGTTGAATTTAGGCTTGACTACTTCCTATGATTAAGATATCATCAACATAAATAAGGACCAGTAACATTGCTCCTACAAATACATGATGAAAAGTGAATTGTATGACAGAGATGGTTGGAAACCCCACTTGGTTAAGGCTTTATTTAGATTGTCATACTGAGCCCTGTGAGCCTGTTTCAAGCCATAAAGTGCTTTCTTTAACCTGCAGACATGCTTGGGCTTGGATGGTTTGATGAAGCCTTATGGTTGCTCCATGTAAAGTGTTTCTTTGAGGTCATCATGCAAGAATGAATTATTAATATCAAGTTTTTGCACATCCCACCATTTACAAAGTGCTAGAGTTAACATTATTCTGAGGGTGTAAGGTTTTAATATAGGGCTGAAGGTTTCAAAACAGTTGATTCCAAGTTGTTGTTGGAATCCTTTTGCCACAAGCATTACCTTGTACCTATGTATAGTTCCATCAAAATTATGCTTAATCCTGAATATCCACTTATTTTTAAGAACCGTTTGGTTTGGATCAGGGGCAACTCAAATCCAAGTTTTATTTGCCATGAGTGCTTGATACTGAGATTGCATAGCTGCTAACCAATGTGGTGTTGTGAGAGCTTTCTGCACTGTGTTAGGTTACGTGTGTTACAGAGTGACTGAAGTGAAGACTTTTGGTTACAAAGAACCTGTCTTAGACATGGTAAGCATTGGGTGTACAGAGTTCATAATTGTATGAGTGGAGAGAGTTGGGGTGGGGCTGGGGATGAGGAGTTAGAGGGTGATGAGCAAAAATGAACAGTGTTATTGGGAAAGCTGTAATTTGGTGAAATTCAACCAGATTTTGATGGAGAGGGTGAGATATTACTTGTTGCTTTAGCATGGCCAGATGTTGCTGGTGATGAGCAAGCATCCAAAGATGGTGGTGCTACAAGGTGTTGAGTTAAGATGAAGAAGTTGTACCATTGCTTGAGACTTGAAAAGAGTTAGGATACATGGAAGGGGTGACAAGAAGAGGTTGAGTGACAGTTTGGTTGAGTGTGATAGTGTCAGTGATTTCTTAGTAAGAGAAGTCAGTTTCATTGAAGGTGACACTTTTAGAGATATATATTATGTTTGTTTCTTGTTCTAGGCACAAATTTCCTTTATGGGAGGGACTATATCCTAAAACACACACTTTTTGTTGTTTATTTTTGAATTTGACAATTTATTAATTGTAAAATTATTTAATATTTTGGATGTTGGATGCCCAACGTCATGTGCCAAACATCTATCTCATTTGTGATATTAGTTTTGTAGACTATTGGTCTTCAACTGATTTTGTGCAGAAATATAAGAAACAGATGGCAAACAATGACTCAGAATATGAGAATTTGGTCATTTCTTGAGTACTAAATAAGAGTTTGATACAACAGATATTGCATTTTTGCTACTAGAGTTACAGAAAGGAACAACAAAAACATCAGGAGTTCTATCATGACCATTGAACGCAGAAACACAATTTTTGATATCATAATGACAAAATTTATATTTGAGACAGATATTATTGGTTGAATGTTGCATGAGAGAGCAACAGGTCCACTTGCCAAGGATATGTCAGCAGGTACAATCCATCTTCAAGTATCCCTTGTAAAATAAGTGTTCCCTTGGTTTTGTCCTTCACAAAGCATGAGTTAGTATGAAATTCATAAACACATTGTTATCTTGAATATGCTTAGAGACACTAAGTAGGTTCTTTTTAATTTCTGGTAGTCTTAAGTATGCAAGGGGACTAATAGAATTGGCAGTAACATTCTCAACAATTAAAAAAAGCTTCATGACGAAAAAGAACAAAATGTACCTATCGTTTTAAAATTTTATTTGTAGTAATACATTCGAGAGTACATGTGATTGGATTTTTCCTAAATTCATTTGAGCTGACGTGCTAAAATCTAAGTACCGACCTGTCAATAGTTTTAGACTGATCTATTTAACTTTTTCTATACTAATTACAAATTTGTTTAACAATTTAATTATCAACCTTAAAAAGAGGGAAGGGAATTAATGTTCACAATTTGGAATTAATGAGCTCGGAATCTTTGCCACTTAGATTCTTAATCAAAGTTTTGGGGGTCATTCTCCTATTTGTGCAACAGAAAAGAATTACATAAGCTCAATCAATGTCTGAGAAGCTGAGAAGATAAAATTGAGAAGAATTTCTCTTTAGTTTTTTCCCAATTGCGAATTCCTCACAACCGTGGTTAATTTTGCGTCTGAATTGCCATTATAAACTTTATATATAAAAATATTTCAGATACTACCAAAATAAAAGGCTGATTAATTTTTTTAAATGAAAATAATTAATATGAGTAATTTCTAGTGAATCTTGAAAACGTTTAAACTTAACTGTTTCTTTTTAAGATGGGAAATGCTATATATAAGTTATACCTAGTCTCTTGGGGATATGAGGTACAACTTGAAGAAAAATATATAAGAAACCATGTGGCATATGTTGACAAAGATACTCCACAGATGTAAAGCAAATAATTAACTGTTTTATTGATCAAAGGCTATGGTTACATAGTGAAAATGGGTAAAGAAAAGAACAAGAGAAAGGGTAAATAAAGTGATGAATTAATGATATTTTCTAAATTTATGAATTAATGAAATGTTTATGTTAACATTATTTTAATGGAATCAAACACAAATAGAAAAATAATTAACCTTACAAACTTCGTTCAAATCACTTTCTCTTAAGGTATTTTCTAAAATGATGAGGTAACAAAATGTTTATCTTAACATTATTTTTATCTTCATGTTCCAATGAAATCAAGCAATAGAAAAACAATTAACCTTATAAGCTGTTGTCCATTCTGTCATAGTTTCAAGATTCAAATACAACCTGTGTTGTAGTGCATTAGGGAAAAAACTTGAAGCTTGAAGAACATTTTTTAATTTTTTTTTACTTTTTTTGTCAAGGTAGTAGGTCATCCAACTGACAGAAGATTATAAATAGATCCATTTTTTTTTTTGAAAATTTTACTAGAGATAGAGAATAGATGGTAAAATTGATTAGAGATTGAATTTCAGACTCAGAGTTTGAAAGATTCAGTTATGATCATTTAGTACATGCCTGGCCTATCTACAAAATAGAAAGGAGCACAATAATACACAGTTAAATAGAAAAAAAAAGTTTGGAGCATTAGGCAGAAGGGTGTGATTGATGGTAGGTGGGAGATACATGTCTTCAATTTCCTCATGTACTTGTTCTAAGCTAATTTTCCTTTTCTTTGTCTTTTCCCCCCTTGTGTCCAAGGTTTTACTTTCCGAGGCATCTTCGAGAGAATTGTAACAATTTGTCACCACATAAAAAAATACCATTTTTTATGTTTTTTTGTTGGGAAGAGAAGAGCTACGAACACAAGAGGAATCATCCCCAAGGATTAGGTTTAGCTAAAAGACACTCAAACTTGACTAGATTTGCGTGGCTCTTTCATATTGTGTTATTTCAAGACTAATTTGTTAGAGAGAGAGATTAGAGATTGAGACTCTAGCAAGATAGTAAATGAAGACAAATATTCGAAGGATTAAAGTAAGAGTTTTAATGGGGGAAAGAGAAGGAAATTGGGGTCATGATCGTGGGGATTAACCAAAAATAAAAAATAAATAAAAGGAATTGAATTCTAATCTCTCTCTCTATGTATAATATATATATATATATATATATATTACCAATTTAACATATAATGTTTCGTCACTTGTGCATGAGAGTTGACATTTTGAATATTTAATTCTATATTCTAAGCGACAAAGAATCTTTCTCAGAATAAAACCAAACGTATTTCACTTTGGCTGATGCCAAAATTCCACCATGCATGGTATTACCCTCTGCAGTGCAAACTTTGTGCTTACATGCTTCAACTTATTTCTAAATTCAGACACGACGCTTGCTGGATCTATAAGCCACATAGTTGTTATTTTTAATTAAACTAATTAATATATTTCTTGAGCTCATGTATTCATGCACACCATGCAAACGTCTCAATTATTCTCACCCTAAAAAATGGAAGAGGACCCTCTGCTGTTAGGGTCCTCTTCTGTTGGTGATGTTCAACTGATATGTGCCGTCTGATAAAAAACAATCCAAATGAGCTGAAACAATATTGCAAAAAAAAAGTTTTGTGTTTTAGTTTGATCAGATCTAGAGTGTCAAAACTTGATCGCGGCCCCGGACATGCTAAACTGACTTTTGTTGGGAATGATCAATTGTTTAATACCAAATGGGAAGGCAAATCCGACCCCTAAAAATTATATATACAATAATTATATAAAATTAAAATGATCAGTACTTCAATTTGCTTCTCTCTTTTTCTATGGCAATCGTCCAAGTTTCAATTTCTTTACACTTTGTTTAGATTGTTGGTCTGTCAATTGTCATTGATTTATTAATTTACAGCTAAGCCCTCAACTTGAGGGCTTAGAGAACTGGTATGGAGAAGAAAATTGTCACATATATATTTTTCAAGGACAATATCTTCATTTTAATTTTTCTTCTGCGACGTCATTCATTATTTCATTGGATATTCTTTTCTTGTTGTAATAAAATTGCCATTTTGTCAAAGTTTTGAAAATGGTCAATACACTCAAAATCACTTTAGCTTTTTAAATTGTATTTGAAGGGAAAACTTTACAATACGATGTTGGGTTATTGTGAACTTTACATTATTTTTGGATCAATTTGGATCACATAAAATTTAGTAGATAACAAGTTTTTTTTATTCACCAAATATGAACTGGAGTTTATCAAATACGTACTGGGGTTCAATATATATATACAAAATAATAATTCTTGAAGGGGTAGGGGTTCACCAATTACGTACTGGGATTCACCAAGTACGTACAAAAGAATAATTCTTGGAAGAGTTCACCAATTACGTACTGAGGTTCACCAATTATGTACTGAGGTTTACCAATTATATAGTATGGTTCACCAATTACGTAGTGGTGTTTCACCAAATACATACAAAAGAATAATTCTTGGACGGGTTCACCAATTACGTACTGGGGATCACCAATTACGTATTGGGGATCACCAATTAAGTAGTGACGTTCACCAATTACGTAGTGACGTTCACCAAATACATACAAGAGAATAATTCTTGGAGGAGTTCACCAATTACGTAATGGATTTCACCAATTACATAGTGGAGTTCACCAATTACGTACTGAGGTTCACCAATACGTACAAAATAATAATTCTTGGAAAGATTCATCAATTACGTATTGGGGTTCACCAATTGCGTACTGGGGTTCACCAATTGCATACCGGGATTCACCAAATACGTACAAAATAATAATTCTTGGAGGGTTCATCAATTATGTACTGAGATTCACCAATTACGTACTGGAGTTCACCAATTATGTACTGAGATTCACTAATTACGTACTGGAATTCACCAATTACGTACAAAAAAATAATTCTTAGAGGAGTTCACCAAATACGTAGTGAGATTCACCAATTACGTAGTAGGGTTCACCAAATACATACAAATTAATAATTCTTGGAGGGGTTCACTAAATACGTACTGAGATTCACCAATTACGTACTGGGGTTCACCAATTACGTAGTGGGGTTCACTAATTACATACTGTGATTCACCAATCACGGACTAGGGTTCACCAATCTATCCTGACAGTTTCTGTAACAAATACTAGAGGTTTTTCATCCAATACTAGTGGTTTTTTACCCAATACCGACGGTTTTGGGCCCAATGTCAGGCTTAGAAAACTGGTTGGCGATTTTTTTTTCATTTTTTGGCGGTTTTGTTGTTTTTTCGGCAATTTTGCATCAACACAACGGTTTTTAGGACCTTTTTATTATGGTCTTTCAACAATTTGATTTTTTTTAAATTGATCAGGGTATATTAAATGAATCGCAAATAAAGTTATCAAAATTCTCGATTTTTTATGTGAACATTATCTTCACTTATATTTTAAATTAGATTTGAATTTAGTAATGAATTGTTAGAACATTTTGGTGAACCCCTCGAAGAATGATTAATTTTGTAAATGGAATATTTTGGTGAACCCCTCGAAGAATAATTAATTTTGTATGTGAAATATTTTGGTGAACCCCTCGAAGAATGATTAATTTTGTACATGAAATATTTTGGTGAACTCCTTGAAGAATGATTAATTTTGTACGTACTGGGGTTCACCAATTACGTAGTAGAGTTCACCAAATACGTACAAAATAATAATTCTTGGAGGGGTTCACCAAATACGTACAACCTAATCGCCGTACCTAATAGGTGAATCGCTTACTTTTATCCCCTAAACGCCATCCTAAAGGTGCTAACCGCATCTTCAAAGCGAAACACTAATTTTATGCATCCAATCGTCTGTTTCATCACCAAACACCATGTCTAAATAGGCGATCGCTAGTTTTTTGGGCCTGATCGCCATTATTCACAATCAACCGTAAAATTGATATTTTTATAATTATTTACTGTACACCGGGAAAATCATTGACAAAAATAGAAAAACTCGTTATTTCAATGCAAACATTAATGATACTCACTTATTATGTGAAATTATATTGGATGAATTAATGATTCTCGATACAATTGAACACTTATTCATTAACTCATTAAAAGTTGTGTGTGCTTTTGTGACAAGTATCGAGCGAGACGGGTTTTCAAGGTCGTGAAGTTATGATGGTAGATAAATCTTATTTATCGGTTTGACGAACATGTATAACCCTCAAAGTCGGATTCTATCTATAAATCGAACATATCCGCTAAAAGTTTGAAATTGAATATTGAAATTTAAAATTTTAACCTTTTATTTTATAAAATTTAACCCCATAAATTAGAGTAAACAACCTATTTATGTTTTAATTTATAAGAATATAAAAACCCTAAAAATTAAAAGAGTACTTAAAATAGTGTTTTTGAACCCGAAATTGGGTTGATGGTCACGTTTGAGCCCTAAACGCCATGGTAACAGGCATTTGGCTCGTGTCCCAATGACACGGGCTAAACGCTTGTGTGTATGGCGTTTGGGGCCCAAACGTGACCAGCAGGCCCCAAACGCCAGCTATGAATGGTGACTCGCCATGTAGTGATGGCGTTTAAGTCCTCATTGTGACGTTTGGCCCTTTTTGTTTTGATAGACTTATTTATTCTCATGCACTTAGCCATATTTTCACACTTAGACATACATATTAATTTCACACAATTATGCTTTTCATGTACTTGTAAATTTTAGATATCTTCCGCTCATAAAATTATGCATTGCATTTATCTTTTTCACACACTTAGTCATTTTTACACATTTAGCTATATTCAGACACTTGGTTATTTTCACACACTTAATAATTTTCTTACACTTAGTCATTTTCACAAACTTGCTTATTTTCACACTTCACCATTTTCACACACTAAACCATTTTCACAGTTGGTTCAATATCGGCAATTTCATATACTTGGCAAATTTCACACTTAGTCATTTTCATACACTTGGTCATTTTTATATACTTAGTCAGTTTCATGGTCCTAACTATATTCACACACTTGATCATTTTTGCACATTTTCATATTCTTGCCATTTTCATGTAATTGTTATGAAACACTTAGTCATTTTTACACACTTAGTCACCTATACGCACTTAGCCATATTTTCGTACACTTAGGTAATTTTCACACTTAATTATTTTACACACTTAGTAATTTTCATGTACTTATTCATTTTCATATACTTAGCGATTTTTATATTTAGTTATTCTTATTTGCACACACTTAGTCATTTTCATGTACTTATTTATTTTCACACACTTGAAATTTTTATTTGTACACACTTAACCATTTCTACTCACACACATTTAGCCTTATATAATTATATTTTATATTTATCACTTTCGCACATTTGATAATTTTAAATTTACTTAGTCATTTTCATTTCTTCACTTAATATATACTCTTTGTAAAAGTCCTTCCATTTCATCAATTTATATAAGGCCTTGAAAGTATATCATTCATTGGTATCACTATATATGCAATGTGTCTCTCATGTCAAGTTATTCTCACTACTTCTCAATTGCTCTAAACTTCAAATACACTCGCTCCTTCAATTTATTTGTTTGGATCATCAATTTTCAACTCCAACAAGTGGTCGGCTACACCGAAAAGCAATGTTTGTTTAGTTTTCTTTAATTTTTTTAAGAATATGTGTAAGTTAGATGGCGTATGAGTAATTACATTTTGAAGATTTAGATGGCGTATGAGTAATTCCAACAAGTGGCCGGCTACCATTTTCACTCACTTAATCATTTCCATATGCTTAATAATTTCACACTTAGTCTTTTTTCACACACTTAAATATTTTTACGCACTTTGTATTTTTATTCACTTGGTCATTTTCATACAGTTAGCAAAAAAAAGATTCTCAATTTCTCAATACAAACATTAACGATTTTCACTCAAATTTGAAATTGAATTAAGTATCACTACAAATGAATAGTTCTTCTGATACAAATCTCTTCTAAACACTCTAAAATTACACTTCGAACCTACTTCTATACATAACTACACAAATATTATACTAGAAAGTAGCAGAACATGATGCACATCCCGGTACT
This sequence comes from Datisca glomerata, assembly GCA_003255025.1. NCBI lineage: Eukaryota > Viridiplantae > Streptophyta > Magnoliopsida > Cucurbitales > Datiscaceae > Datisca > Datisca glomerata. The sequence continues at coordinate 2,359,390 of QANY01005263.1, read as the reverse complement.
TTCTAATGACTACTTCAACTGCACCAGATCAACTCGATCAGGAAGGTTATATACTTTCAATACTATCTGATCCAGATCAACTTTGTTAGCTCAAATATGACACTGCTTGATATTCCAGGACGGATTCTCTTTCCTTCAGGTATCATCAATAAATAAAACATCATGGTTAGAAAATAGATTGCCTTCATGGTTGACATTCTTAACATGCAAGCAATAAAATGGCATTAGCATTACACAAATGCAAATAATTTGATTATGCAAAGCAAATGAAATTCAAGTATTCAAGTCATTCATACCTTAAAAAATTAATACATCCACCATTTTGTGGTGAATGAGATCAAATAATTTGGTGCTGCACATAGCATTCAATATCAATGGAATTAAAACAAGCTTCAGAATATATGATAAATGCCTAAGAATTAAAGAAACTAGGAGAGATGTATGATAAATAAAAGTCAAGTTCAAAATATGTCTTGTGCAGAAAAATATAAATCCAATCGAGAGGATTGGATGTTGCAAATATAGAAAGAATAAATTTTTCAACAAGACTGAATTAGTCAGAGACAGAGATGGTAACATGTTACTAGCAGTTCAAATTCTTTCAAACTTGACACAAAAGCTTACTTACGAATGCATGCACATTCACAAAGGGTAAAACTTAGCATGCTTATTAGAATCAATGACAAGGGAAAAATCAGCAAATGCTTACAAAAGTCATCAACAATGGCAAAGAAAATTTTGTCCTTCCATGGCCCCACTTCCCTTTTAATATATCAACAATGACCTCTTATAGAGGCACACCTTTGACATCAACCTGCAATTAAGTTTAAAATTGGAAGTTTCATGACGCATTCATAATATTTGATTCTTTGAGAGAAAGTTATACTTGAGCAATCTTAATTTTTTTTCTTCATCTAAAACCACAATCAACATCATAAACATACGAAGGTGATTGCAGCAAACCAAACTCAATAACTTTATATTGCTCTGTTTTGTTGATGTATTGAATTAAACCACAGGGACATACCTTAACAAGCCAAAAGTAGCTTGGAAAATCCCAACAACAAAAGTGACAGTGAAAAATAAGCTGTCTATAAGAAATAGGGTCATCCACTGCATTTTCTAACTTCTGAAGCCTAGATGGTAGTAAAATGACACTACGGCCACTGGTCCTATCGCTAGCTCTCTTGAACGCCCCAACGGTGCATAAACCAGAGGTGGAACAACACTTGTGTCTACAATTAATTTATTAAAATCTTGAATCATTATTAATTAGATTAAAATTTAACAAAAAGAACCTTTTGGTTCAACTCAAAAAACACTTACACAGTCCATATTGAGGATCTAGCTTGGCTAAGCTAGCATACCCAATGCTCTGTAAAAAAAATAGAAGGTTATATTTTAATACCCAATAAAAAAGTATCTAAAGAAATTGTTAAGTATCTACTACCTGAGGAATGCAAAGGCTTGCAAGAGTTAAACCAGACATTAAGTCCTTCTGAAAGTTAGCAGCTTTATAGTTTATCCCCTAACTAAAAACTGAGAAAATGCGTAGTAAAACCTAGACGACACGTCGAGCAGGGGTTTTCTTCCCAGAATTAAAGGAAGAAGATGGCTTTTCTCTGTGAGGAAGGACAGTATCTTTGATCACACCAATGAAATCCTGACATAAGCTTGGTGGGTCTGGAGAATCAAGAACCCATTGACGCATTTTACTAATTGGACATGAAAATGATGGACTACAATCTCCAACATCTTCATTCTATTGTTGTTTTTGTTGTTCTTCTGTACTTAGAGTTTCTATCTGTAACGAATTCATCATATAGGGGGAATTCGTTTGAAGTGTGGGTGAACTCTCGAGTTTACTTCTTTTTAAATATCTTTATTCTCAACTTCTCATTCATCACAATTTTGAGTTTTGTAAATGTACTTGATTTATTTTGTAATTAATACTTCTTTTATACCAAATCTGCTAGTTTTAAAGAACTTCTACCAGAAAAAACCTATTAATTCCCTTTTAAAATATCAAACTAATACAAAACCATTTGAAAATCTCTTTTAAACCTTAAGAGCCTATATGGTGGATAAAAACTCAAGCTACTTGAAATATGAGAATCTTCTCTAATAAAAGGAAGAAAAATGATCAAGGGCAGAGAGCTCGATCATATTTGGGTATCGTTATACTTGAAGGATTCAAAAACTTACCGAACCAAAATCCTAAATTGCGAGAGAGAGCACTGACGATGGAGAGAGATCACCGACGATGAAGACAGAGAGTCGACGATGGAGAGAGAGCACCGATGATGAACAGAAAGAGAGAGAGCTGTGACGGAGAGAGAGAGCTGCGACGGAGAGAGAGAGCAAGGATGACAAATGCAGAGAGAGTCTAGACGACAAACGCAGAGAGAGCCTAGACGACGAATGTATAGAGCCTGAACGACGAAGAGAGAGAGCCTGAAGATTGAGGGTGAAAATCGCGTGGTAAAGCTATGGAGTTAAAATTTTGAAAGAGAAAGCTTTCGAATGAAACTTTCGAAGGAAGATAAAAAGTGATAACCTGCAACCCATTCAACATGTAATATTCTTTTTCTCAATTCTTTTTTAATCTAACAGTTGAGAGTCTCCTTGTCTCATCTAACGGCTAGGAAGACTCCTAGCATCAATGCCGGAAAAATTTTTCCCGGCATTGGAGAGGGACGTATTTGAAGAATAAAGAACAAAACCAAAAGGGAAAGAGAAAATACTCTTTACTTGTCATGGATCACTCTCACATGCCGGGATTTTTTTCCCGGCATAAATGCCGGGATTTTTGGTGATTCCTTACATGTATTTGGTGAACTCCAACATGTATTTGGTGAACACCAAAAAATTTAGTGAACCTCACACGTATTTGATGAACCCCAACACAAATGCTGGTCCGGCATCGTAGAATTTTCCCTTGGAATATAACATAGCAAAAAATTACGATTAATAGAAGTGTGCAATCCTCCATGTCCTGAATTTGTATGTAAAAGAGATAGGCTAAAACCTAGATGAGATCCATATCCATAGCACTGTAACCCCTTCGGCTTGAGTTCATCTATATTGGCATCACACCTTTCCATATACTGCATACATGTCAGTCCAAAAGAAAGCCACATTAATTAAGGTCGTCCGCAATTATATATAGCTAATTAATCCTTTCATAATACTCAAGAGCATTAATTATAATGAATAGTATGGAGATTGACGGCAGGTTCAATTTGGAATTTGAGTCTTTCAAAGATGTTAAGGGGAGATGGGAAAAAATTAAAGAAATTGTCAGATAAATTTTAAGCTCTTCCCCACAGCATTGTTAAGCATTTTAGGCTTGAAATCATGACCAGTAACAAAGATTCCTCTTTACCCAAAATTACTTCATCTAATTATTGAAGAGAATCAACTTGGTTTTAGTTTAATTTTCTGATTTAGTATATAACTTAACTTCCCACAAAACACGCTAGCTTGTGCAAAGGTATGTATATTTATAGGGTCAAAAATTCTCCGTTCATTTCTATCAAGATTTTGTATAGATTTAAAAATAACATATAAGTAGGAAATAAAAAATACTATGCTCTATTCTATGATGTAGTGCTATATTATTGTGTTTAGATATGAGGTGAGTCTCATATATTTTTATAAAGAAAAACGATACGTACATTATATATGATACTCTCCTAACACTACAACATAACTTATCTTTTAAACAGATGAAAAATGTAATAAAATGTAATTTATAGCATTTTGGAAAATGCCGTCTATGTGGACCGAGAGCTAGAGATAATGTACCGTCAAAGAGAGATAGAGCTGATAGCACTACATTGTCGAAGACTCAAGTTGAAAGATTTCTGAGAGTTGTCTTCTTAGAGTGCACTTAATTTCATTTAGGCGGGTTTTCAGAAAAAAAAAATTATTGCTCTGCATCCGTGAATTTTCACCTCTTTTACAGCATTCTTTTCCTCAACGCTGGCTTTTAGTGCTATAAAAGAATAGAATTGCTGTAGTGTAATAATATTTTAATTGACACATGATCACATCATTTACGTTAAGTAAACGCTTAGTAGCATGGTGTTATATATCATTGCCCTTTCGTAAATCTATTTCATCGAGGCTGTAATCATACTTAACCTGAAAATAGTGAGCCAAATCGAGATCTATAATGGATTGTATCGAATTCCAATGAGTTTTCCATTTAAATGAGTATATATTGACTGTAGTCAAGTTGGTATACGGAGTGATCAATAATACAGATAAGATATCCTTCTTTTTAAAAATATTCTATTTTTGTCCAGTCGCATTGGCAAAAGAGTCGCCGCGAACATAGGCATTATGTGAGAGAGAGAGAGAGAGAGAGAGAGAGAGAGAGAGAGAGAGAGAGAGAGACTGTGTTGCTGTAGATGATCACATGTGAATGTTTCACGGAGGGATGGGAATTAGTTACTCCTCCAAAGAATGTCTTGTAGCACCAAACTATACTCTATGCTGTAAAACTATCATATTTTTATTATCCCAATTTGTCTCTTCCTCCAAATTGATTCTCTCTCTCTCTCCCCAATCGAAATAATTCAGACTTTCTGATCTTCACTTTAACAAAAGAAGCCACACTAGACCCAATCACCAGGGTAATCTGGTCGATCAATAACTTTCCAATATTCTCCAGAATATAATCACTTCTTCATTTCCCATCGTTAGTCTCCAATGTCTAAAAACCAACTTCATACGAAGATGACAAAATAGTTTATTATCAACCAAATGTCCAAAGCTTATTACTATTTTCCTTTTGACAAATATTCGTTTTCTAGATAGAACATAACAACGAGAAGCATCAGGATAATCACAGAGGTCATTCCCATGCTCCACAACTCTAAGACAGCTAAAATATCATGGATAAGAAAGTAGAGTTGATAATNTATATATATATATAAATTTTCAATTATAAATACAATTTTATTACACATTTTGAAAAATATCAAATATATCACTTTTCTCAAAAAGTTAATCTAGCAAATTGATTTAAATTTAATATTTAATCTATTAAATTAGTTACTAGTATACCCTTTTAATTATCATTTTCTCTCTCTCAATATTTTAACGGTTATCTCTCTCTATCTCTCACTCCAAAAATCCATAAATCATGCAATCTATTAATTTTCTCTCTCCACTAGAACAAAACTATTTTTTAACGACGGGGATTATCCGTCGTTAAAAATAAAAGATGACGGGTACGCATTTGTCATCTTAAAAGGTATCGTAAAAAATAACATATTTTTTACGACGGGGCAAAAAGATGACGGCTGTCCCAGACATCGTCGTCTTCAGACCCACAAGAACGACGTATGTTTTATAGTTCTTCGATGACGGTTACTGCACAAACCATCATCATTGTTGAATTGTATTTTACGATGGTTGCTAGAGCAACTGTCATCATTGTTTATTATTTATAATCTATTTAATTTTAAAAATTGTCTTTTTGTTATAGTTTTACGACGGTTTGCTACCAACCGTCGTCTGTGGTAATATAGTTTTTCAAAAATTTAATTATAGAATAATTAAGCCAACTTATTAGAATTGAACAATAAATGAAAATAGAAAAATGAAGCAAATATCTTAGCAGACAATATAACTCTTCATTACATACAATATGATTATCTTCAAAATTTCCAACATTGTTGACTAAAAAACAACAAAATTAATTACAAAAACTTTGAAACTAATGAACTTTGAATACCACTTTTAGTTGTTCTAGTTGCTCCCAAATTATTGTACTTAGTTGTTGAACCCTGTAAAAAAAAGATAAATGTTGGTTTAACCAATCAATTTATTATAAAGTAAAGTAAAAGAGTATTGAAAGTTATTATACATACATGTTTATTGATTTGATATTTACTGCTTCATTTATCCACTCATGAGTTTTATTATAGATTATTAAGTAAAACCTTAAGTAAAAGATAAAACTTACAATGTTCAACAAATTATAAATGCACTAATATCATATTAACCACAAGACATAGTTATATGTAATACCTTCAATAATCACAGTGTCTTTGCCATTTGGTCGAACATAAGCAACCTCATTTTCATCATTTGTGTCAAATGTTTCAACAGAAGACATTCTCTTTAAGTGGAAGATAAGATAACTGACAATCTTGGATTTTTTGAATCTTCGATATAAAAAACTTGTTTTGCTTACAAAGCCAAAATGAAAGGCTCATTTTTGTAACCTAATCTTGTAAGATCAACTAATGTAAATCCAAGATCATCAACTTTGATTCCATTACTATTCTCAATCCACTCACATTTAAACAAGGGAAGTCTAAATCTCTTAAATCTCTTGGATCACTCCATAAAAGGACAAGTCTTAATAAATAGGATTGTTATTCTTAGCACTTGCAATCTGCATTGTATGTGCCACTACACTAACTCCACTATTCTAGAAACATCGATCGTTATCATAATATTTTGTATGAAAATATATAACCATTTATGGTCTAACCAAAATATTTGATTACCTCATAAGTTGGGTCATGTGCTATCCACCTCAGTGTATTTGTTACACTTATAGAGACATCAATATCATTTGCAACCTACAAATATTAATCCATGATTAAGTACTTTATAAAATTTACAAGTCTGAATATATACCATTATCACTTAAGTTATCTGATCACGCAGCCAATAAATAAATATTTGGTTATGTTCATCTTGTAGCCATTTATGTCTCCTTGATTTGTTAGGATACTTCTTCCTCAAGAAAGTCATATATTGCTTATATAGCAGCACAAAACAAAAATTCAAATAGAGTATGAATAAAGAACCATTAACAATGAGCATGATAACAAATAAAAGATTGAAATTATTATACTTACTTGATATAGGGTTGAACTTCATTAGTATTTTCTAATACGTAACGATGTGCACATATTGGACAAGCATAATAACCTTTAGCACTACATCCACATAAATTTTCATATGCAGGAAAATCAATGATCGTCCACATTAAGACTACTTTTAAAGTAAAACACTCTTCCTGATATGCATCATACGCCTCAATTCTCACTTCTCAGAGAACTTTAAAAGCATCAATCAAAGGTGCTAAATAAACATCAATATCATTTCCTGGTTGCTTAGGACCAGCTATTAACAATGTTAACATCATGTATTTTCTTTTCAAGCACAACCATGGAAGGAGATTATATATCACCATAATAATAGGCCAACAACTATATTTTCTACTAAGGGAACTAAATGGATTTATCCCATCCACTGCAATAGCTAGCCGAAGGTGTGTTGGCTCAGCTGTGAAATATGGCCACTTGTCTATAAGCTTCCAAGATGGAGAATCGGCTGGCTGATGTAATTTATCATCTATTTCCCTATCATAAGCATGCCATGTCAAGTTTTTTGCAATATGCTACTCATATACATTCTTTTAGACAGTGGTGTGGGAGGAAAATACCATAATACATTTGCATGCACTCATATTCTCTTCGATGGTTTCCATATCGAGACACCACTCACAGGGCATGCAGTTGCTTCTACATGCTCATTTCTATACTAAATGCAATCATTAGGACATGCATGTATTTTTTCATACTCCATTCCTAAAGAACATAAGGTTTTATTCACCTCGTAGAATGAAACGGACATATGATTGCCATCTTGAAACATTTCCTCTAACAACTTAATAAATTTGAAAAACTTACTCCATCCATATTTAGCCTTTAAATAATACAACTTCACTAATGCAGATAATTTTGTGAACTTTTTACAATTTGGGTACAAAGGCTTCTCAGCGTCATTAAGCATCTTTTCAAAATTCTCAGGATTATCTAAATAAAAATATTCTTGCCTCAATGAAACTGAAACGTTTGAGATTCTCACATTCCACACACGTACAACGTAAGAAACAAGGGTTGTTATCATGCTACATCGCATACTTGAGAAAATTTTCAACCCCAATGTCATATTTTGTTGTTGTTCTATCCATAAACATCCACGATTTATCCATCCTAAGAATATAAAAAGATATTAAAAACTCATTATTACCCTAGAATTAATGTAATTAAATTGAAAAGGATGGAGAAAAAAAGAAATATATTTTCCAAATTCTTGAGTTGAATGCGTAAAAAAGAAATCAGAGAATCAGAGTTGAATGTAAATGTGATCTCGAGTTTAAGTAGACGAGGAAACAATTGATTTGTATGATAAATAGAGAATCGAAGACGACGATGAGATGCAGAGTTAGTATCGATAGATTAGAAACAACAGAGAGAATAAGATAAAAGAACTCTCGTAGTTATTTTTAGGTTAAATTGTGTGATAAAATACGATTGGTGGTATAGACCCTGTCGTGAATGATGACCAATTCAACGTGCATCGTCCTTGAATCTTCCTTTTCTATCCTTATGGGCACATTTTCATAACATTGCCCGATCTATTGGCTTGTTGGTACCTTTTTCTTTCTGCTGTCATAATGGTTAGTAGTAAAGACATAGTAATTTGAAAATAAATATATAAGTTGTGAAGATGTTTACACTACATTAAATATGATGTTCTAAAATATTTAAATACAGGGTACATAGTCTCCTCCTGTAAAAAAACTCAAAACAACAAGAGTCTTTATGAACCCCATAAAAAATTCTCGTTAAAAGTTAAAAAACTAAGCGGGATGAATTTTAAGGGAAGCAGGACTTCAAAAAAATGCGAGAGTGAAAGTTTTACTGAAGACCTCTCCCGATTACATCCAAACCCTTCCTTTTTCACACTTCTCTCTCAATTTCTTCTCGAGAAGCTCCGTGATTCCTTCGTCGAAGAAGAGAGAGTATATCCTCGTCTATTAGCTTGTCTCTCTCTCTATTAGCTTTTCTCTCGTTCAAAAATAGAGAATGAACTTGGGCTTGTGAGCTTCTCTCTATTATCTTCTCTATATGTCTCTCCTCTTCATGGTTCCCCACCATTCTTTCTCAAAGGTTTTAATTTTCTTTGATCTCTCTCGTATCCATAAGCTCTCAGTTTGCTTCTCTCTCTCTTGTGACCATCGTGCATCTCGTTTGACTTCATCCTTCAAAGTGATGATGGGGTAGGAAGAGGAGTATCTCTTTCGATCTATTAAGTCAGCATCTTCATTTTGATGACTAGATCTGCGGTTGATTCATCAAGCATGTTTTGTTTAGGTGAGTTTGCTTTACATTTTTTTTAACCTTTTGAGTTTTAGATCTGATTTGAAGCATACTCGAGTTCAGAGCAAAGGATCCTTGTTAATTTAGGTCAGGGTTCTATGAATTTTAGTTGTATTTGGACAGGTCTAGAGACTCATGATAAAATATGGGTTCATAATGATTTAAGGATTTGACTTCGAGCGACTAGTACATGACTTGCTCGGTGCCTCCACGAACAGGGAAGAGCGAGCAATGGCAACCAAACTGGAAAAACTACTAGGCTTTCTATCCTCACCTCCTCCTCAAGTAAGTTTCTTGCTCCTTATTACTTCTAGAAAATGAAACATCACACAAATTGTTTACTTTTCTGTTGTTTGTTATATTACTTCAGCTCCATTGCAGATCAATCTTGCATTATGTGTGATAATTTTATGTGTGCTTTGTTCTGTTCACGTATTCTAACACTTTTCTTGCCTTTCATGAACCCAAATATCACATTGAATGTTTTGAGGCTAACGATATTCTACAACTTAAAATCAATTAGTCAATTAGGTGCCTTTGGCGTGCTCAATCCATAAATGTACAACCAGGGCTTATAATAATGTAATGGGGTTAGGCATGGAAGGAAAAGGCAGTTCCGAGGAAAATGCATATTTGGTTAATTAATTGTTTCTCTGACTGTTCTTGTATGCAGGTGAGGAAGGGAGCTTTGTATATTGTTCGAGGATTAACTGGATCTCTTAAGTGGGGAAAAAGTGCTCCGTGATTCTTGTGGATTCGAGAAGTGGTAGATAGTTCTCTTAGTTATTATGGAATAAAGATAATTGTCCCATCATCAAGTTATAGTTCTATTCTTCTAAGTAAACTGCTACAACTATTATCTTGTTTCAATAAAGATTTTTCTTTCATTTTGTCATGAAAAGGTTTTGCCCCAATGCAAGAATATCATCTTGCAACTCATTATATGTATCACGTTGACCTTTTTATTGTCTTTCAGGATCTAGATGTGTTAAGGAACATAGGATGGGAAACAATAATAGTTGACCACTGTGAAGGCTCTATAACTTTTTCACATTTTGAACAAATTTAAAATGCTAATTATAGATATGAGGCTTCTTCTTGCTCGGCAATTGAAGGATTGTTTCCTCTTCTGCTTCATAGTATTTCCTGACTAGTTCACTTATCTAGTGCTTTATTGATTTTTCCATATTGCAAAGATGAGTACATTAATGTGCTTTCTCTGTTAGACTTCAACTGTGAATCGGGTAATGATGATGGCCACATAACAAGTTCTGATGACAACATGAGAAAATTAAAGGAGAGGTTTTCTAGTAATATTGCATATTCATGCACTTCTAGGTTTGTCGAGTAATTCAACAAATCTTCCCAGCAAGTGTTTCTGGAAGCTTCACTTTGGATAGTTGATCATTCTCATATAAATTATAAATATCACTAGTCTCTTTTAAGAATAGGATAAGGTATGTTTTTGCTTGTGTATTCTATTCAAATTTATTCACTTTATTGTAGGCATATGAAGACAATAAAGAAGACACGTCAGACAACTTGTTTTGATATAATAAAGCTAAATACGTTTATGGCTTATGAATGCATAGCATTATTATTATGAGGTACAAAATGTGTAAGTTCTTCCATGTTAATCCTTTGTTTTATCTTTTATTTTTTATTTGAAATTTGGGTGCTTCTGATTTAGTTTGCAAGCATATGAGCATTTTAAAAAGAGTTTCTTATGTACAAGACCCACTTATGATCCTGCGTTGTAGTTATGGTTTTGGGAAAAAATTTCTTAGTGTATAATCTGACTGAATTTTGTGTGGAAACTGTCATCAAATAGCAGAAGTTTGAAATGTGTTTTAAGCTTTTTAAAATGTGTTATCTTATTTTTTTTAATTATGGTTACTAAAGTTAACTTGCTTCCTTGTTTGGTTATGACAATAAAGTTTGGGGTGTGGAATGAGGTGTGTGGAGTAACTTGAAGGTGCAATTAGTATCAAGAGAAATTGAGATGAGGGTTTGTAGCAAAAATTAAAAGCAAGAAGCTGAATTTTGTTGAGATATGAGGGGGAGTGGGGCTGTTGGATGATGAATTATGTTTGCTGTTATGATTTGAGTATCTTTTAGACTATAGTTATGCTTTCAAAAACCCCATGAAATTTATGAGCTCTATTTCGGGTAGATGATAGTCAAATGAGTCAACATTCTCATGGCTTAATAGATTAAAAATGTGTAAGTATTGTTAGTGCAATTTACTAAATTTCAATTATTCAGATTCCTGCATTTTTATGTCATCAGGTGCAATCAGTTTTGCTGATCAAGAAAATTGTGTCTTCATGCTCAAAATTTTCAAGAGCTTGTGTCTTAACGATATGATAGTTGACAAATTCATTTGTCTTTTTATGACAATGTATTGTGACATGCAGATCTTCTAATTGCAGCAGCCAAGACAGGAAAGATTATAAATATCAAGAAAGGCCAATTCTGTGCTTCTTATGTGAGTAAATTCTCTTGACCAGAGAAATCATTATATCTACTGTCTGTGCTTCAGTAAACACATAATTCTTTGTCATTACTCTAGAGTATTTTTATTTACATATATATATTCTATTGGCCTCATAATAAGATATCTGATTTCCAAATGTGATGGTTTATGAGAGAGGAACTATGTTTGGCTATAGTAAGTTATTTCATTAGTGTTGTGCTTGTCTTTTTTCGTTGAATTTTGCGTTGTGCTTGTCAGAACATATGACTTGATTGTTGATCCTCGCAATTTGGAGTGGATGGGAGAAGCATCTTGCCCCTTTTTAAGTTAATTAATCAAATTATATTTATGATGTTGCTATGACCTATTTTTGAGCGACAAGATTAGCATTAAATATATTCTATTTTAACTTAACATATATTTGTTTGCTGATTGGTAAAAGTATAGAAAACACAACAGCATGTATGGAAATCGCAATGTATTTATCCAATGTCAAAGACGTGCTTTTAACATTGTTGACTTAATAGACCATAGCATATAAAAATATGTTTAACTTAGTGGATTCTTACTATTATCGATGTTGCTTATGATAGTCTTGTACGCATGTCATTTTTAATTATATCTCTCTAGTAATTAATGTTGGGCCTTGGCTCTAATCTGTGAAGATTCTGTTAATTCAACTTGTGTTTTTGTCAAAATATACCAAAGGATACTTTGGGGGAGTGTACTTAGGTTGTGTTTTATGAATCTTTTGTCTAGATGATCATATATTTTATGTGGAATATGCAGGACCTACAATCACTTGAGGTTTTTCAACATGACATCAAAGTTTGAAAAGTTGAGATATGAAACTATCAGTGAAAATTTGAAGTTATTTCGTAGCGTCTGTGAAACTTTTAGATGTTTTTTTATTTTTTGAAACGTATGATGATACTATTGTATTAGTAGACTAACTAAGTACTAATACTTTTGGATGATACATTTCGATGATATTTTGTGAAAACGAAATGATGTATGAATGTCTTTTAGTCTAGTAATGTATTAAATTTGAATGTTTAAATAGGTACGTAAACGGTGCATATAAATTGATTACAAAAAATAGCAATTATAAAATGCCAGGAAAATCTCTTTATAACCAAAAACTATATTAATAAGATGCAAAATACCATGTGGTATCTGATTTAATAGGATACAAAAAAACACATGTGAATGTTAATTCACACGTATTAAAAACACATGTTAAAATACATTCAACAGAGGTCTAAAACCCTATTAAATAACTTTTTACAGGAATCGAAAAATCTATAAAAAGTGAGAGACTACAGGAGGCATTGCGTCTTGTGAAAAAAAGCTGACTATTAATATGAGGGGCTGACCAGGATCCGCGAGAATCCTGTGGATTACTTTTCACAGGGTTTTCTACCTCTTGTAAAATGTCATATTTCTTGTAGTGTTAATAATCCTTACCAACATTTCCTTCAAACTTGCGTATCCCATACGAGATGTTTTATGGTTATATTCATTTTGCGCTCGGTAAAATTGTTGTTGTTTCCTTATTTTCTGTAGTTGAACAACAGTAACTATGCCGAAATTTATAGTTAACAAAATGAACGTGAAACTAAAAAGCAAAGTAAAAGATTTTACCAACACGAGTAAATCGAGATTTCACAAACTCATCCCAACGTAGTTTCTCGATGAAGTTATACTTGATAGGTCGTTGCCTTAACTTTTTGGGGCCATTCAAATAAGGGAAAATAAATTTTTGACTGAGGCTAGACTTAAATTTACGCCATACTTCCGCCAGCATTCATTAAGATATTTTTCTTAAGTGCTGGATCTATCACATATTGATTCTACATCAAAAGTAATTAATAAAGATTAATAAAGATTTGAATCACGAATAACAACTAAAATAATTTATTAAAACAAGCGAATACCCCAATAATTTAGTCAACTTCTCCCTCTTCTTTTTGTCGTACTAGTCGTTGTATCCATATTTAATCTAAGATATCGATATTCAAATTATCATCACTTGAGTCTTCTCTATCCATATCTACAAGTTACAAAATTGTATAACATATTAATTATTCATTCATGTACACCTGAGACAGTTAAATGAGTGAAATAATAGACCACATAACCCAATAGGTAAAGTTGAATGAGTAAAATAAAAATATCACTCACACCCCCTATTATTTTTAAGTAAGGACTTTGCACAGTTTCCAAAGAAGTGGCGTGCGGCTGAGAGCACGATGGTAGTAAAGAGGAGAAGACGCTGGTAGAAAGGAGACGACGATGGTAGCAAGCAGATGACGGTGGTAGGGAGGAGACGACAGTGGTAGAGGAGAAGACGGTGAAAAGACGTTCTAGAAGACAAATGTGGTGGGGACACATCAGCTTCGGGGAGAGAGAGAAGACGAATTAAAATTAGTTTTTAAGGGTTTTAACTTTAGTGGCTAACAACACGATGGGGTCTCGAGGCCCCGTCGTGTTTGTAGCCACTTAATCATGACGGGGTCTCGAGACTCTGTCATTTTGTTCTAATTAAAGAACAAAACAATGGGGTCTAGAGCCCCCGTCATTTTTTTACTTACAACGGGGTTTCCAGACCCCGTCATTTTGTTATAATTAAAGAACAAAACTACGGGGTCTCAGACACCCATCGTGTTTTTATTTCTTTGTTACGACGGGGTATCTAGACCATATCGTTTTATTCTTTAATTTACTAGAAAATGACAGGGGCACTAAGACCCCGTCATGACTCTTTTTAACGCGCGTCGTCGAAATGCACAATCGTAGTAGTGCTCTCGTGTCTATTAATTATCTCTTTATATATATANCCTCTCCCCCTGTCTCCTTCACTCATTATATATATCTACTATTTTAAAAAGAGCTTAAAGGGAAGAAACTTTTGAATTTCCTTTTTACCCTTTAAGCATATTAGATATAGTATATATTAAGTTTTTTATTGGTTATTAAATACATTTATATTTTTATTCACTAATTATTCATTTACTAATTTTTTCTAATTTTAGTATTTTATATTATTATGTTATTAGGAATATGAAGGATCGTGATATGATTTTAGAGACATTTATATAATGAACATTCTTTTGATCGATAACAATGAAATATTGTCTTCTGTGAGATTTTTTTATACGTTGATATATGATGAATACACTTTAGTATTTATTTAAAAAAATTAATTTTATAATAAGAGTAATAATTTTTAATGTCTATTATCTAGTAAAATAGTTTGTAAGATTCAATTCTCTTTTCTCGAATAAATCTTTTTTATTAGTTTTTCAATTAATATTCTTATATACATTTGTTAGGATTGTGCATTCTTAATTTTAAAAATTCTTGAAGATAATTTATCATCTCAAGGTATGCACAACTTATTAAATTTTTCCTCTATCTATAATAGTTAAGTTATATATATATCATCTTCAAGTAATGTACGACAAATAAAATTTCTTTATATTTTCAATAGTTTAATTGTAAGTATCAGGAATAGTATTTCTGCTATTATTATTTTAATTTTAATTTAGTTTTACAACAATTTTAAAAGTTAATATATTTATTAGAACGTTAATATTAATTTAAAACACATTTTAGAATCTTCAAATACTTGAACACGTGCGAAGCACGTCCTTTTTTACTAGTATATATATATATGTATGTTTACACATTATATATATTAAATATATATATATGTGTGTGCACATGTATGTTATAAATTATATATAGGCTAAAATGTAAAATGCACCCCTATACTTTGACCAAAATATAAAATATACCCTAAACTTTTTTTCATATTTTTATACACATGTAGTTTGAGAAAATTGTAAACAAATCCTTATGTTAAATTAAAGTGTTAAAACTAACAGTAACTTTTTTAATACAAAAATACCCCTCCCTCTTTCTTTTCCTTCCCATTATCTCCCTTCCGATGACTCCAAAACCCTCTGGATCTCACTCCAAGTCTAGCCTCATCCGCTCTTTTCTTCTTCACCATACCGTCGTGCCTTTCTGAGGTTGCTTTTTCTTTCTCCAGCCAATTTAGACATAATCTCAGTTCTATTAATACAAAAGAAGAAATCACCATATTCATCAGGGTAAGCCATTTCTATCATAAAGTAAAATTCCTTTTGTAAAGAATTGAGGATGCCTTAACGGAAGAACCATTAACTCAAAACTTGAGCCATATGCTTCCTCACACCACCTACATTATCATAACCAACTTCATTCAACCTCTCTTCGTCCTCTCTTCTCACAGTTTGCTTCACAAAAGATTACAGTGTCAGGTGCAACCACGCAATATTCTCCTGGGTCTGTTTTCATAAGGATCAAAGGGCATTGGATAGTAGCCGAGGTGGCTAGCTTATGTGGAGCTTCATCACGTGCATTAAACAGCATGAATTACATGCAGTGGATTGACTTTTATTTTTAGTTAGTTATTTAGTTAGTCATCATTCACTACAACAAATGTATGTTTTTATAGCACACCATAATTGCGTTTTATATCAAAACGCTAAGAGAAACAATTTTTGGGAATAGGGGCGCGGGAACAAAATGCACCAAACCCCCTAAAATTAGACCTATCCCTCTCTCTTCACATTCACAACCCTCTCTCTTTCCTTCATCTTCTTCAACGCCTTTTCTCTACAATGAAGTCTTCTTCAATGCCCTCTCTCTTTCCTCCGTCTTCTTCAGCACCCTTCATCTTCTCTCTGTAATGAAGCCTTCTTCAGCGCCCTCTCTCTTCAGTTCAGCCCCCTTCATCTTCTTCAGCACCCTTAGTCTTCACTCTGCAACAAACCCACAACCTAGCTAGGTCTTTAGCTCTGTCAAAGAAGAGAGAGAGCAGAGCCTGTCCATAAGCTTCTCTCTCTCTTTGGACTCTTTAGATTTCTGTGAACAGAAACGAGCAAGGGTTAGCTTCTATCTCTCTCTCTTCTGATTCTTTGGTCTTCATTGCAGTAGTTAAAATTAAAGGTTAGAGATCCTCGACCCTTGCCTCAGCCATGGTTTTGATTTTCAGGTTTGATCTATTTTCTGAACCTTTCATTTTATCTGTTTTAGTGAATCTCTTGAATAAAAGGTAATCAAATGTTTGATATAGTTTATTTCATGTTTACTTGCATTCATTTTGTCTTGTGGTGTGTGATACTTGAATTTTGTTAGGCGTTGTTTCTTTTATTACAAAACTGAGGTGAAGGCTTTCAGATAGTCTGTTATACTATATTAATCCATGTTTTTTTATCAATGGAAAGCTTGTGGCATGCACTTGAACATAGCAGCTAAGACTGCTACAATGTTTGATCTTTTCTAGTTCTTAGTTGACTTCAACTTCATGTTTTGATCTTTTTCTTTCGGCCACTCGACAACTAGTATTAAAATTAACTTGCTTCATATGTCTTCCTCCTCAATATTTAGAGTATCACTAGGATTTGATAAGGACTACTAAGCGGTCCAAATTATTCCATAAACCAAGTTAAGAAGTACTTTAAAGCTAGATATTTTTTGTATTACATTGTCATCCATTTAATTGGATATCTGCTACTTCTCTTAACATGTCATGATTATAAGATGATGATGTAAGTACAGGATTACGCTTATCCAGAGACCAAAAGCAGATTACGCCCTCACTTCTAATGCATTTGGTAGATGTGCTGAATGTTGGTGATGGAATTCAAAGTTTTTCTATACTTCTGGTAATAGTTAGTCATGTTTTCTGGCATCAATAACATGTATATTAATATACAAAGTTGTGTGCATGTAATCTATAGTAGCTTTAATAGAATCTATATCAGGTATGTATCTGAAGATTACCCCTCTAACATCAAATAATATGAGTGGTCAAGGGATAGGGTAATTTATATGGAACATAATTGTTTAATTTTTTTCATACCTCCAAAAAATATCACGTGATATCTTATACCCCCTAAAAATATCATGGGACAGGTAGTTTTAGCTGTACAGTTCAGATTTTTAAAATTATGATGAATCTTTTCTTATTGAATATAATTATAGGTAATTACTCACACATTCTTCTTTTATTTCATATCATTATTCATCTTCTTCATCACAAGATTATATATCTCTCTTAGGCAATATGTTACTTTTATATGCTATAAACAATTTTCAGTTTGAATTAAAGAAAAGAAGTGGAATTCTGAAAGCTTGTAAGAAGTGCTCTTGGAGTTCTATTAAAACATCACCAGTTCAGCAATGAGTTTCTTAATTTTGAACTGTCAAGTGTTAGGGAACCCCTTGATAGTCCAAGCTCTTATAGATGTTGGGCATCTTCATAAACCCCATATGATTTGCTTGATGGAGACAAGATGAAAAAGTCTACTGCTGAGGTACTTTCGAGAAAACTTAAGTTCGATTATTCCTTTATAATTGAACATATAGGATTGCCTGGTGGTTTATTTGTTCTTTGGAATAACTCCTTAACTGTTAATTGCATTTCTCGCTCTAGAAATATTATTGATCTTGTGATTAATAACATAGGTAACTTTACCTTTGTCTATGGTAGTAGAGATGATTCTATTAGATGGACTAACTTTGAACATATTATTAATACTAATCATGGGTCTGATTGCATTTGGATTCTTGCTAGTGATTTCAATGAATTAACTTACTCTTATGAGAAATTTGGCGGTAGACCTGTTGATTATATTAGGGCTAATAGATTTAGAAATTTCATTAGTAGTTGTGATACTTTTAATCTTGATGCTAAGGGCTATTTTTTCACTTGGAGAAACAATAAGGATGGCCCTAATTTTATCACAAAGAGGCTTGACCATAACATGATTCCTCAAATTGAAGTCACCATTCCCCCTAATATTGGCTCGGACCATAACATGATGATTCTCTAGTGATAAAACTCTGCATTTTTTCACTTTCGTCCTTAATAGAAGATCTAGTAATTATATTAAAAGGCTTAAGGATAGTTCAGGAAACTGGTTTTTTGGTGATTCTGATATTTCTAGAATTCTGCTTGATTTTTTTAAAAACAGCTATGTTAGCCAGCACACATTTCATGTTAATTGGGTCCTTAACTTTATAAATCCTACCATCGATGATAATTGAATAATTTTCTCTCTCTGTCTCTCTTCCTATTTCTCTTGATGAAATTAAGCATGCTATTTTTTCTCTCGGGGGTAATAAGGCCTCTGGCCCTTATGGCATTTCTGGACTCTTCTATCAGAATAATTGGGATTTAGTTGGTGTGGATTTATGGAAAGTTGCTTTAGATTTTATTTGATAAAGGATATCTTCCTAATCCTGTTAAAGACACATTTTTAACCCTTATCCCTAAAGTTAAACAACCAGAATATCCTTGTGATTTCAGACAGATAGCTCCTTATAATTTTAGTTGTAAAGTGTTTTCTAAAGTCATTGTTAATAGAATTAAGCCTTTACTTTCTTCTTTTATTTATGAAAATCAAGTTGCCTTCATTAGTGGTAGATTCATTCAAGATAATATAATTGTTGCCCAAGAAGTTTTTTATCACATTAAAAGGAAAAAGAAAGGTAGTAAACCTGTTTTTGCTGTTAAAACTAATATGACTAAGGCTTTCGATAGGATTGATTGGGATTTTTAAAGAAGCTTCTTATGAAAATCAGTTTTAATAATTTTATACATTGGATTATGTTATGTGTTACTTCTGTTAACTATAGAATTATCATTAATGGCAATCCTAGTGATTCTTTCCAGCCCAACAGATGCCTTAGGCAAGGTGATTCTCTTTCTCCCTTCTTGTTCATCATTGTTGCTAACTGTTTATCTTTCATTCTGCATAATTTTTCCGAGAGTGCTCTAATTGATCCTATTAAAATAAAAAGGGTTGGACATTCTTTTTCACATACAAAGCTCAACAGGGAGCTTTATTTTCTCTGTTCATTTTTTATCACCAAGAACAGAGAGGGTAAGGCTCCAAAACGACGCACACAGTACATCAGGGCATCTTTTTCCATCCAACAGAGAGGCTGGGCATTCATGGCTTCTCTATTTGTGGTTCAACATCTTCCTGCTAAAATCAAAATGTGCACAGTAGTAGGGGTTTCCATTTTCATCTAATAGAGGTATGGCTCTTCTTCTTCGTTCATTCACCTTTTCGACTAACCATTTTTTTATTGATTTTGTTGCTTCATTTTTTTTCAAAGCATTAATAATTATATTGCTTGTATGATGAATGATGAATGGGTAAAGTCATAAAGGCCGAAACGAATGGTGAAGAATGTACAAAATTCTTTTGTTTAAATGTTCCTTTAAGTCTAGATTTCATGTGTAATTATTTTCTTTTCAGTCTACACTCCAGAGCAGTTGGCATAGCAACATAGCTTTCCTTCTCTACTGTCTGATTTTGGTCTTGATTGTTGCTTTTCATCATTCCATGTATAAATGCTCTTGCATTTATGAATTTCATTTTTGGATTGATGAATAGCACCATCCTCAATTCTTTTACAATCAACTTGTGGATTATGAAGAAGAGGAGAAATTGTGCTTGTTAACTCTAGAGTTTAGACAAGAACTCAAGCCTTACTGGCTTATGCTACTTAATTTTACCTATGTTGTAGTTTCAGGTATTGTAGGCTCATGCTCAGTCTTGTTTGCAAAATCTCTTTCTCTGTAAGCTACTTCCTTGGACATTTTTCAACACTAGCCACATTTGTTTCTTAGTTATGATGTTGCTTCCTTTTTCAGCTCAAACCTATTTAGGTTGGCCATGTCTAGCGATTATCGATTTGCATACTACATGTTTTTACTATTTCTGAGTACGGTTGGGTTTACATACTACATGTTTTTACTATTTCTGAGTACGGTTGGGTTTTGGGTAAGAATTGAAGAACTCTAGTTTTTTTATTTTCATCATACTGGGTTGTTATCATGCAAGTGGGTTGGATGGGATGGGTTAATTGTGCTTCTCACTTTGCTAGTGTAATTCCAGCCTTACTTTATAATCTTTGGATTTGTTGTAGGGTGAGACGTGTTTGTTTTTCTGCTAGCTAGATGAAGGGGTTAATTTTCATGTTCATGTTTTGCTTTTATGTGGCTTTAATTGTACTAAAGACTTGATAATTCATTTTCTTTTTTATGTAGTTTTTTCTGTAGTGAGCCTTAAATTATCGATGTCTAAAAACCAACACCAATGTAAGTTCTTTGGGTTTATATAGTATGATATCATCAGTGTTTGGCCTTGAATTAGCAATGTTTCGTTGTGTTTACATGGCTATTATGTATCACTGCTTTAGGTTTATATTATATACTCACTTGGAACCTACATGTTTATTAGTCTATTTCTCTTTATTACATGTGTAAGTTCTTAGAGAAATTAAGAATTAGTGGATGGATGTCTTTGGGTGATATATTGTATGTATAATAGGTAACACTATAGAACTTTTTCTCGGTTGCATAAGTTGAGTTAAGAGTTAAAATCAAATTATCTTTGTACATTGAATTTAAATCTCTTAATCAATGATCAGTTAAACATATATTTTCTTAGTAGATTGAGCAAATGTCAATTGTAATAGATTGAGCAAATGTCAATTGTAATAGAATCCTTAGATGAGACTTGATTTGGTTTTATGAGGATATCTCTATAAACATAAGTTTTTTGGTCTATGCTTTCTGAGTAATGCAACGAGAAAGTAAAGAGAAGTTTCATGCTGGATATATGACCTCACATATTCACTACCGAAATTGGTCTTATTTTTCTGTGTTGTTGTATTGTGTTATTGTTATTTGATTTATCTTTGGACCTTTTATTGCTATCAGATCTCAAGTAGTGTCATTCTCATGGTTTTGTCAACAGAAGCAAGCAAGCCACATCTTGCCTCTACAGTAAACAACACTGATTTCTGAAGCTTCATAATTAAATTTGGAGTTTTACTAGATTTTAATCTTTCTCTTTAGGATATATTAGTCTTGCTTGTTCTATGTAAAAAATCAATATGTATTTATCATTTGGAACTATGATTTCAAGCGGATAATAGTCTGTAACAATTTTGAGTAATTAAATAAAATATTATGTGATTATGATATTTTGTCAAAAAGTTTTTTTTAGTTTGTACAATTGCAAGAATAAGTATGTTCGTTGAGTTAGTTATTCAAAACATTTATAGCACGAAAAGAATGTTATCAAGGTTCTTTTACAGCTTTGAAAAATGTTATGAAAGATATACCATGACTTAAAAAATGCTATAAAATTTTATCACAGCATTTAAAAATATTGTAATAGGTTACCATAGCACTTAAAAATGCAATGGTAGGGATACCATGGCGTATAAAAAACACAATGGTAGGTCTACCATAGCATTTAAAAAACACTATGGTAGGGCTACCATAGCGTTTAGAAACGCTATCGTAAGTTCTGACTTTTAATAACGTTGGCTAATATCATGTTTTAGGAAATGCTATGAAAACGTTACGATAGCGTTTTTTGGCCGTTATCGTGGCTTTTTTTCTCTTGTAGTGATTGATCACTCTATATATGTGTGTGTAATTGTAAAGAATGAAGTTAATGAAAGATTGAAAGTTTTTCCAGCCAATATTGTTTCATCTTCGTCTTTTCCCTTTCTTTGTTCTACTTTGTTACTCAACTTGGTATCAGAGCACATGAATTCAACAATGGATGGTGACTCAAACGTAAGCTCAGAGGAAAATTCGACCAATTCAGGTTTTGAAAGTACATGAAGTTATCTCTGTCAACTCTTCATTCATATCTCTTGATCAAACTTGACAGAGATAACTTCATGCTTTGGAAGTCTTAAGTAGTACCCACCATCATTGGTCATGGCTTGGATGAATTTTTGTTTGGAAACTGTGAAAAACCTCGACAGAAATTAGCTAATGGAAAAGATAATCCTAACTATGTTAGATAGATCAAGAACAATCAACTTTTTCTAAGTTGGCTCAGGTCTTCTATGATCGAGCGTGTTTTAGGAACTGTGTTGCAGCACACTCATTCTAAATACTTGTGGCAAGCACTTGAGATGAGCTATTCAAATCATTCAAAACCAAGGATGCTTCAACTGAGAAATATGTTATTGATAATGAAGAAAATGAAGTCTTTCAATCGTAGATTATTGGGACAAAATAAGGTCAATGGCTGATGGTTTAGCTGCTGTGAGAAATCCTATTAATGAACAAGAATTACTCCTGCATATACTGAATGGCTTAGGAGTTGAATTCGATTCAGTAATGGTTAATGTGATTTCACGAGCTGAAGATCTTACTATTGAAGAGGTTCAAGCACTCTTAATGAGTAATGAGTGTAGGATTGAGAGAATGAACACTGGCATTGAAGCAAATGTAAGGAACTCTATATCTACAAACTATGCTAGAATTACAATGGCAAGAAGAAATGGTAATAATTGGTCTTAAAATGGCCAACAGAATGGAAATGGAAGAGGAAGAAGCTGGTCACAAGGTGGACAATAGAATAATCGAGGCAGTTCTAATCCTGGCAGAAGAGGAAGAGAAGGAAGAAACTACAATAGACTTATGTGTCAAGTCTGTGGAAGGAGTGGCCATGGCACTCTTACCTGTTACCATAGGTTTGATAGAGGTTTTCAGACACAAAACTTTTCACCACAGACACAGAATGGAAATGCCATGGTTGCCTCAATTGACGCAACAAGTAACCAAGCTTGGTACATGGATAGTGTTGCCATAAACCATGTTACAGCAGACTTAGGAAATCTTTATCTTGCACAAGACTACAATGGCAAGGAAAAATTAATGGTTGGTGATGGTAAGGTGTTACAAATCATGCACATAGGATCCTTTTTTCTTCATATTCCTAAAAGTTCTTTAATTCTCAAGCTTAAGTCATTGCCCAGGGTTCCTAGAATAAAAAAGAATTTGATTAGTGTTTCTCAATTTATTGAAGATAATCCCATTTACATTGAGTTTCATGCTAACTTTTGTTTTATCAAGGACGAAACCACGAAGCAAGTTCTTCTTAGAGTGGGACTTAAGGAAGGACTTTATGAGTTGTTGATGCATGGAGAGAAGAGATTTGTTGCATTAACATGCCACTTTGTTACTCAGTCCAAACCCTCTTGTTTTAGTATTCCTCCGTCAAACAGGTTTTCTAGCCTAGAAAGATGCAACTGTGAGTCTGATCTGATGAATAAATGTGTCATCATACCTATTGCTTCCTCATTATCTTTTAATAATGCATATGTGTGTGACAATGCTCTTCTGAATTCTAATATAAAGGTCAATGATGCTTCTGTTTTCTCAGTTTCTATCTATAATGATGCTTCTAGTAATAAAATCATCCCCTCTTCAGATTCTAACTCTTCATTTTCTAATTCCTTTAATCATATTTCAAACTATTCTTTAGGAAACAGCAGTACAATGCATGTTAATTCTATAAATACTTTTGATATTTGGCACAACAAGTTTGGCTATCCCTCAATCAAAACAGTGTATCAAGTTCTTAAAATTTGTAACATCAAAATCTCAACCTAAATGAGTGGGTTTTATGATTCTTGTGCCAGAGGCAAAAGCCATGTTAAACACTACCCCTTGTCAAATTCTAAGGCTGGAAAACCTCTTTAATTAGTCCATAAAGACTTGTATTAGATTCTTTTTGTTGATGATTTCAATCATTATTCATGGATCTATCCTTTAAAAGCAAAATCTAAAGCCTAAAAATTATTCTTGCAGTTCAAAGTTTTTACAGAAAAACAATTTTCTCGCCCTCTAAAAGCATTGCAACCTTATTAGGGAGGGAAGTTTAGGACTTTTGCAAACTTTCTTCTTTCTCATGGCATTGAGTTTAGACACTCATGCCCACATACACATAATCAAAATGGTCGTGTTGAACGTAAACATAAACATGTCGTTGAGTATGGCCTCACCTTTCTTGCTAAGCTTCTTTACCTTTGTCATTTTTGTGGCATATTTTTCATACTGTTGTTTATCTAATTAACAGGCAGCCTACTGATGTTCTTCGAGATTCCTTACCTTTCCAATTACTCCATCAAAGGCAATCCAATTACTCATTCTTAAATCCATTTGGGTGTGCCCGCTAGCCACATTTAAGACCTTACAATAGGCACAAACTTCAGTTTCAAAGTGATTTGTGTGTGTTCAGTGGTTACTCTCCTTGTCACAAAGGATATTTTTATCTTCACTCCTCAAGAAGAATTTATATTGTTTTGAATGTTCTTTCCCTTGTGTAAAAGGTTTTCTGCCTAACTCGGGTTCAAATTCTAAAATGTCATGCTCCTTACCCTATATAACAGGTGCAAGTTTTTAGTTCACACCTCATCTCTCTCAAGATACATCCTTACAATCTTCACCAACTAGCTCAGAAGCACTTCCTCATGTCTCCACTGAGCAAGAATATGCATCAGTTATGAATCTCCCTTCTTCACCTCTAGTTGTTCCTAATAACAATTCTAAGCATTCTTCTAATAATGAATATGTACATTTAATACTTGTTGCCTTTTTAGCTTCAGATACATCTTTTGTTCCACCATTGTCTTAACATAATGGTGCTTCACTGCCCTCACTTCATCCTACACACAAAATGATTACACGATCTAAAATAAGCTCGTTAAAACCCAAAGTCTTTCTTACTTCTAAACATACTAATGTATGCTCAATATCTCAATGAGAACCAACCTCAGTTAAACTTGCCATGTCTGATGCAAATTGGAAAATGCTATGGATGCTGAGTTTCAAGCACTTATGAGAAATAGAACTGAGGATCTAGTTCCTTTCAATCCCTCAATGAATTTGGTTGGCAATAAGTGGGTTTACAGGTTGAAATACAATGCAGAATGGTAGCATTCAACAGTATAAGCATGGCTGGTTGTGAGGGGGTTTCATCAAACCCTTGCATAGATTATGCTGAGACATTTAGTCTCATTGTTAAGCCAACCATAGTGTGTATAGTTCTTAATCTAGCAGTTTCTTTTGGCTGGAAAGTTCATCAGCTAGACGTGAACAATGCGTTTCTCAATAGGTCTCTTCAAGAAGCTGTCTTTATGCAGCAACCAGAAGGATATGTGAGCAATACCTACCCTACACATGTTTGTTAGCTTAGAAAGGCATTATATGGTCTTGAGCAAGCTCCATGTGCTTGGTATGATCGCCTTCATTCTACCTTACTTACGTAGGGCTTTAGAAACACTCTCAGATTCCTCATTATTTTTTTGTAGAGAATGAGACTGCACATTGATTTTATTAGTTTATGTTGATGACATTCGGGTTACAGGAAGTCACCTTAATAAGATTCAAGTTTTAATTCATGACTTAAACAAGGCATTCTCTCTCAAGCACTTAGGGCTAGTTCATCACTTCCTGGGAATTGAAGTGATTCGTAACTCACATCATTTCTTCCTTTCTCAAGCAGGTTATATAAATGATCTTCTCAAAAATACTAATATGATTGCAGCTAAGACTTGTCCTACTCCTTCATGTGCCTCTGTGAACTTCATATTGACAATTCTCCTGTATTTGAATATGTTACCCTGTACAAGAGCATTTTGGGAGCTCTATAATACATTCTTCTCACGAGGCCTAACATTAGCTTTCTTGTCAATAAGCTAAGCCAGTTTGTACAAAGACCAACCACGACTCATTGGAAGGCTTGCAAAAGGTTACTTCGTTACTTAAAGGGCACCATTTTTTATGGCATCACCTTAGACCCTACCAAACCTCTCATTTTGGAAGGTTACACATATGTGGATTGGGCATCTGGCTTAGATGATCGTTGTTCTACTATTGGATATATTCTATTTCTTGGAAATTCTCCGATATCATGGTCTTCTAAAAAGCAAAAGGTGGTTGCTCACTCCAGTACTGAGAGTGAATATCGTGCATTAGCCAATGCCACTACTGAATTTTCTTGGGTACAATCTCTCATCTCTAAACTACACTTCACTCTTCCTCAAGCTCCTATATTGTGGTATGACAATATAAGCACAATATCATTAGCTTCTAATCCAATTCTTCATGCGAGGACCAAACACCTTGAAATTGACCTTCATTTTGTTCGAGACAAGCTACTGGCTAAGGCACTTTATATGTGTTTGTGCCTTCATATGATCAGACAATTGATGTGCTTACTAAATCAGTAGCACCAGATCATTTTCAATATCTTAAAACCAAGCTTCAGGTGGTTTCCTCCTCCTTTCACTTGAGGTGGAATGGTAAGGATCAAAGGGCATTAGATAATAGCCGAGGTGGCCAGCTAACATAGAGCTTCTTCACATGCATAAAACTGCATGAGTTGCATGTAGTTGATCGAGTGTTATTTTTGTTGGATCAGATTTTAAAATTTAAGAAAAAAATAATGAACCACGAACGGTTTGTGAGCGGAATATCAATTTTTTTTCACATCAACCATTTGATCATATTAAATATTAAAACCATATTTACGATTGTGTATACTTAGTTAAACATATTCAATAAAGGTAGAAAGGATTTATACCTTATGTTGTATCAGAGAATTTCTAACTTGGTGGAATCCTATTGATTGTCTTTGTGTTCTTCGTTCTTCGTAGAACTCGAATCAGCCTTTACACCAACAACCACTCATAGGATTCAGAAGTATGTCTCAATCGAATGTTAATCAGGAATTGAGTGTGAGCTCTCAAAATAACTAAAAAAGAAAAATCAGATTTTTCCTTCTCTGTGTATTTCGGCGGCAACTAGAGGGAGGGAGAGAAATTGTGGTTTCTCTGCTAAGTGTAATCACACATTATGTTAGGGTTAGGGATGCAACCCTATTATCATCCCTTATATAATAATTACAGAATTTACACATATACATTTATATGTTAAATTATCAAAAATTCACCTCATAATATTTGTTATTGCATATCTCTCTAGAGTCAATATTTTGTCCAAATTCATTAATCTAAATTGATAAATTAAATTGATCTTCATCAATTAATTAATTTATTTACTACTTATCTAATAATTAGAAAATAAACAATTAATTATTTTAAGTATTAATGACTTACTTTTCACTCATTAAGTGACAACACCCATCATATATTGAATCGAAAAATATACCGTGGTCCAAAACACGTTTTTAGTCCAACTGATGTTATTTTTCATTCTTGTCTTTATGAGTTACTCCTAAAACTAAATGGACTCACGTGAATAAAGTTATAGGATTCAAATACTCGGTGAATTTAACTCCATAAATTCTCAACATATTGAATCATGACATCATACGACTCCACTATAGGTCCGATGCCGAATCAACTCTCGATTCATGGGCACTACATTTTCTGTTGGTATAAATAAACACTTTTATTTCACGGTCCATGGAATATTTCAACATACTACCCTTCGTGAATATCAGTAACAAGAGTGAGATGTAAAATTATCATTTTACCCCTCCAGTTCTTATTACCTTAACTCATTTATTGACTATGAATAAGAAAGACATAACGGTGAACTGTCTCGTACAGTTCACCATGTAATATTTAATTATTTATTTTATCGAATACTTGGTCAAGTTTATCTATTCACACACCTATCAATAAAGTATAAGGTGATATTATTGCATTTGCAATCTCGCCACGAATTTTCATATATATAAATCAAGCAACTACAACATAGTTGAATCACAATCCCAACAGCCGAGGTATTATTTGGCAATTCAAACTCACTCCTTTAGAATATCAAAGATTATAACTAACTAAGTCAAGTTTCGTATTCACATTAGAATTAAGGTAATTACAAAAATATATCTAGATTAACCAATAGAGTCTCCACTCCCATGCTCCAAGACCGGTATCTTTTGGTTTAACTTAATAGTCGTAATCGGACTCGATTGCCCAGTCGATCCTAAGATTGCGAATAACATTATGAACTATTTCATAAGAGTTTGTCTGAAAGACTCTTCTATCTTTACTCTTCTTGTGTTGACACTAGTTCCAGGATTTGAGTGAATTATAAACACGCTTTAATTAATAACTAAATAATCATAAATAGTTATTACACCCTACTTTATGGACATAATTTCAACAATTTTCAGTTATTTAGTCATCATTGATCACTCTATATATATGTGTGTAATTGTAAAGAATGAAGCTAATGAAAGATTGAAAGTTTTTCCAGCCAATATTGTCTTCGTCTTCTTCTTTTTTAATCCAATTTTTTATGAGCTCCATAGTTGGAACCCCAGCATTGTCAATTCATAATTTCACACCCACTCTCGTGAGAATAACAATTGGGTATCCTCCAATTACGATTTTGCATATGGGTTCTTTAATTGATCTGATGGGATCAATCTAATCGGTACAGTATCAGGGTACGATTCATTTCAAAATCTATTCTAGAAGGCAAACAAATTGTAGTTTGGATAGCTGGGGCACCTTGTTCTTCTGAATGAAAACATAAAAATGGGCATGAGAAAGGGAGAGGCCTTGGATCTGATGGGAAGAAGGAATAGAATAGAGTATTGGATGCTGGAAAAGAAAGGAGAAATGAGACGAATGGGATGAGAACACTGTTGGTTTTCGAGTGAGAGAAAGGTTAACAAGAGAAGGAGAATTTGGGAATCCAGCGAGAGAGATTGAAGCTCCAAAGTGGAGAATTAAATAATCTAGCGAGATAGAGGTGAAGAAGAATGAGGAAGAGACGGGTTTAGGTGTGGTAAGGGGTATGGTACTGTATGTTATATATAAATATAACATAGTATACCACGAATGGTATATAGAAATATTTTTAAATATACTACAGTATATTGATGGTATATTCAAATATACTATGCTATATAAATATATACCATGATAATATTTATACACCATAGTACACCTGTACATAACAATTTTCCAATTTTATAAAAAAAATTACAATTAAAAAATATCGGTCATTCTTGCAAATATAACTTTTTTTCTCATTCTCTTACTTATTTTTCGAAATTGGACTATTTCCCTAAATGGGTAATTTTTATATCAATTCTCATGTAGCTACTCCTATAAAAGGCCCATAAAGAAATAAGTCAACAGAAATCCTACTAAATAAGTCATTTTAAGCGTGGTAAGTTAGTATAGGGCCTAAAACATCAAAAGTTAACTAATGACCTTTTACTTTTTGGTAATTTTAATCCCCAAAATACCCCTTACTAACTGCCTTACCCTTTTTAAAATTTTTTATAAGATAAAGATATCAATTTACTTTTTAGTTTTGAATAAGTTTAAATTTTGTTTTACATTTTTTTAATAAACCATTCAAATCTTAATAACATTATCAAGAATCCCTCTCATTGATTACCCACTTCCTCGAAAAAGAAGCAACCCCTCTATTTTTTCAGTTTAACAAAATTCATCATCTTTAACAATATAAATAAAAATGATCATACAAATTGTTAATATCACACAAATTATGATATCTTTTTTCAATGTGTCAACATGTGTCATCATATTTTACAAGTTAAATTATATTTCAGTAATATGTTTGTTAAGTGATTGAACCCAAAATCTCTACTAACATACAACTAATAATTTACTTAATTAACTCGTTGGAGTTTATCATTTATTGGAGTTTTAAATTTCGTGGTAGTAATCACTTATCATTTATTGGAGTTTTTACTATTTTTTAGGAAAAGATGCTTGTCAACCAATGGGGTTATTTTTTTCAGAAATTAAAAGTTATTATTATGAGATATTTTAGGGACTAATTGATACGTATGTGCTTCGCACGTATTTAACCAATTTAAAATGTACATATAATTTAAAATTAATATTAACATTGAGATAAATAGACCATCATCTTTAAAAATTATTCTACATCTAAATTAAAAGTGAAATAGTAATAATAATTTTAAATTAATATTAACACTCTAAATATTATATCATATAGTGAATAAAAGTTGTTATCATCTTAAATAAACGTTAACACTCTAAATAAATTTTAATATATATTATCTGATCATTAATATATTACTTACGATTCATGTTAATATAAATATTATTTATAAATTTATAATAATAAAATATACAATTAATATGAGATTCGTATTTAATTAACAAATATTATCATAATCACTTAGGTTTAAATGAGTTACTATATTTAAATTTAAAAAAATAACTAAAAAATATGAGTAGAAACATGGGATAATGATATTGTAGACAAATCATAAAAGTTTAAAATCAAATTAAATAGTGATCAATAATCTACTTCAATCTTTTTTAGATCAATTTCTAACTTACTACTATGAAAATGGTATATCTATATATTTTCCCATAAGTCAATAACATTACAAATTCACCATCTTGGCTTTCTTCTGACCTCTCTTGTATTTTTTTTTGTGCCTGAGGTGGAAGGCTTACTTTCAACAAAGTTTACATTGGAGACCCTGAGAATGTTTCTACGTAAATGACCCTCCCACTTAGTTTTTTAAAAAATTGATTTTTTCTTGCTTTTTCAAAACATAACTATTTATAAATTTGAATAGTAAGTTTAAAAAATTATAAAATCTTATAAAATTTAAATCACAATTTAAAATTTTTAACTTATATGAAATTTGCATCGTATTTAAAAACTATAGCACATTATAAATTTAAACTACAACGATGCATGTACATGTTACATGACAATTTGATATTAGCATATCTCTATTCCTATATGACATGTTATATGTGGATGTGAGATTAATAATAAAAACATATATTCAAAATTAACCTCTTTGTGGCTCATTTCTAATTACAACCCAGAAAAAAAATAATAAATAAATTACAATAATTTATCTTCTAGTCTTCACAGCGTCTATAATTTTTTCCTTCAAGAAATCCCACTTCCTTGCAATCCTTTACCAAGGTCCAGTCCTATTTTCAAAATTCAAATTTCAATTTAAAAATTAATTTTCCAACATTTTTTTACTTTGTTAAATAATTACCAAGTAAATTTATTTATTTATTTATTTAAACAAAATAAATATTAGTTAATCAATGTTGAAAATTTACCAAATTAAATGAATTTAATTCTCAGGACTGAAGTGGGCTTGGAATCAAATCTCAACTCCCTATGAATGATTTGGGCCAAACAACTCTTGCTCAGTCCAAACCCTTAGCAGGCTAGGTAGGTCCCTATCACCCCAAGGCCCAACACGATCTTAGGCGCACTAGGGCTTTCAAAATTCTTGCGCCGCCCCTTACAAGAAGCAGCGGCGACAATGCAGCGGCACAAGAGCGCGGGCAGCGAATGGCGGCAACGGTGAACCACGGGGTGCGTGTGACTTTTCTACCGGGAAGTTGTTTGTGACGAATTTACATGGAATTTTACAATACAACTCTTTCAAAATTAAATTACATAAGATCTTATGCCACAATTTTGGTGTATATCAATTCTAAAAAAATAACGCTTAAGTCAATCGATCGAGATCCATCCATAAAACACAATCAAGCATATGTTGAATCTATCATAGAAAAATATATGTCAATATCATCATATTCATCTAGTCAACGTTTAAATACAGAATACGTATATTCAAAAACCAGAGGCTCTGATACCAATTGTTGGATCTAGTTTTAGATTTTGCAGAAAATTAATTGAACCATGACAAATTCATAGGCGGAATATAAAAAAAATTCATAAAACATTTAGTCAAATTAAATAAAAAATTAAACTATTGAATATGCATAATCGTATAAACATATCAAGAATAGATAGAAACGATTTATACACTTTTGTAATAGAGAAATTTTGATTTTGCGGGATCTAATTCATATCTCGCGTTCTTTGTTCCAGAGATTTGCAGAGTTTTTAATTGATCATTGTTCCGACAACCATTCGTTAAAGTCAGAAGTGTATCTATCTCTCAAGAGCTTTTGTGTAAGAATTAAGTGTGGGCTCTCAAAATAACTGTTGAGAAAAATGAAATTTTCCTCTTCCCATCTCTTTGTGAATTTTGGCGGCAAGCAGTAGGGAGAGTAGAGAGAAACCTTTTCTCTGTACTGATTAACACTCAAAGATGAAACCCTAACGCAATCTTTTATATATTAATTATGAAATTTACCCATATACCATTATATATCAAAAACCGAAATTCTCCTCTCTCTCCTTGACCTGCATATGCGACTTTCACATTTTTCCAAATTCAACAGTTCAAATTGATGAATTAAATTGATCCTAATCAATCAATTAATTAATTTCTTTTATTTATAAATTATCTAATAATTAGAAATCAACAAAAAATTTAATTTGAACATCAATTTCAATTTTCACTAAAATATGATGACACCCATCACATATGGGCTCGGGAAGTGTGTCTTGGTCCAAAACATATTTTTGGTTCAACTGATGTTGTTTCTCATTCATGTCTTTATGAACTACTCCTGAGACTGAATAGACTCACATGAATAATTCTATGAGTTTCAAATATCTGGGCTAATTTATGTCCATAATATCCTGACTTATTTAATCCTGACATCTTACGACTCCACTATATAGGTCTGATATCGAATAAACTCTCTATTCATGCGCGTTACTTTTTTGTTGGTGCAAATAAATAGTTATATTTCATGGTTCACATAATATTTTATAATATTATCCTTCATGAATATCAGTAACAAGAGTGGGATGTAAAAATATCATTTTACCCTTCTAATTATTATTTCCTTAAATCATTTATTGACTATGAATAAGAAAAATATATCCGTGAAATGTCTCTTACAGTTTACAATATCTTATCCAATGGCTCATGTCATCGAGTATCGAGCCTGGTTTATTTATTCACACACCCATCAATAAAGCATAAAATGATATTGTTGCTTTTGTTATCTTGCCACAAATTCCATATATACGAATCATGCAACTCCAACATAGTTGAATCACGGTCATGAAAATCGAGGTATTGTCCGACAATTCGAACTCACTCCTTTGGAGAATCAAAGATCGCGAGTAACTAGGTCAAGTTCCATATTCATCTCAGGATTAAGGTAATTATGAAATACCCTTTAAAGTATAATAATTAGATGTAGAGTTAGATAAACGACTTTGCTCTAAACTAATTGGTTACTGGTCTATTCAACATATTTCATAATATGTCTAGGTTAACCAATAGAGTCTCCACTCCCATGCCCCGAGACCGGCATCCTTTAATTCAACCTAACAGTCATAATTAGATTCGATTGTTCAATCGATCCTAAGACTACGAATAACATTCTGAACTATCTCAAAAGAGTTTGTCTTGAAAACCGCTTGATGTTTATTCTTCTTTCGTTGATAATAGTTTCGGGACTTAAGTAAATTATAAACACACTTTAATTAAATAAAACTTTCATTTATTCATAAAATTCAGTAATACATAAATGTTTCATAAATAATTGTTTACTCATAAATAGTTATTACACTCTACTTTGTGGACATAATTTCAATACCATCTTCATGTTTCTCAAAAGGTCTTGGGTGTATTTCTTTTGAGACAGATGAAGACCTCCTCCTACTTCTTAAACTTCAATACTAGAGAAGTAGTGAAGTTTGCCCAGATCTTTCAAAGAAAAAGATGGATGAAGATGATCAATTAAACTCATCATTTTCGTGTCACTGTTACTGGTCACTATTATGTCATACACATATACTAGTACAAAGGTTGTGGAAGTCTCTGTAATTCTTATAAAGAGGGACTAGTCTGCCTTTGAAGAGCATAATTTTAGACTTTGAAGACAAGTTTTTAACTTGTCAAACCAAGCTCTTGGAGCTTGTCTTAACCCATATAAAGTCTTATGCAATTTGCATACAAGCTTTGATCATTATTCCCTTGTCTAAAACCAATTGGCTGCTCTATATAAACTTCTTCACTTAAAATGCCATTAAAAATGTATTATTCACATCAAGTTCGTTAATGGATCAATTTCTTGCTAAGGCAATAGTGAGAATAACTCGGGTAGTAGCTGGTTTTACAACTGGGCTGAAAGTTTTAAAAAAATCAAACCCATGACTTTGAGAGTACCCATTTGCTACTAACCTGGCTTTGTATCTAGAAACAGAACCATCTGAATTTTTATTCAATTTGAACACCCATCTTCTTGTGTTTTGGCAAGGGTACCAAGGACCAAGTCTGGTTTTTCATGAGAGCCTCAAACTCCTCTTCCATAGCTTTCTTCCATTGAAAATGACCCCAAGCTTCTTCAAAACTTTCTGTTTCCTGCACACTAAGATCAACAGTGTACACTTTGGGTTTAAAAATGTCTCTTTTTTATCTTGTTAGCGTAGGATGCTGATTAGTTACATGTGTTGGAGCTGGTAAGTTTGAATTTTTATTATTAGGGTTAATCTCAACAGGAATAGAAGAACGCATTGGCTGAGGAGAAGAATTAGAGAAAATAGATTTTGGTGTTTAAGTTTTAGAAGGAGAGGATCGCTCAACTGATTAAATATTAGTAGCTTGATCAGAATCTGGTTGAAGACCAGATTCTTGAGAGTTCATGTGTCTTGGAGTTCTAATACCTCCAAGTGAAGGTTGAATGCTGCTCAAAATAAGAACATCTAGAGTTGAAAAGTGAGGATTTGGTTTGTAATTATTTGAGGTACTGACCTGGGATAGAGAGGGAAATTTGGATTCATAAAAAAATACATGTGTTGAGATAAAAATTCTTCCATTTTTATCCAAGCATTGGTAACCTTTGTGAAGAGAATTGTATCCTATAAATGTACAAGGAGTAGATCGAAAATCCATTTTATGTGTGTTGTAAGGTCTGAGAGATGGGAAACACAAACAACCAAATACTTTCAAGAAATTATAATCAGGTTTTGACTTAAAGAATACCTTATGAGGGATTTGTTGATGGAGAACTTTAGTAGGAAATCTGTTGATGAGGTAGCCAACACTAGAAAACGCATCAGACCAATAGTTTTGAGGAAGATTGACTTGAGCAAGTAAGGAAAGACATTTTTCTACGATATGCCATGCTTTCTTTCGATAATTCCATTTTGTTCAAAGGTGTGATTACAAGAATTTATATGGATTATACCTGCTCTTTTTAATTAAGTTGTTAGACTTCTAAATTCTCCTCCCCAATCTGTTTGTAACATCCTTATTCTTTTATTAAATTGTAATTCACTTGGGATTTAAAATGAACAAAGCACTCAAGTGCCTCAAATTTTGTTTTAAGAAAATACAGCCAAGAATATCTAGAGAAAACATCTATAAAACTCAAACAATAAATAAAACCATAGACTGAAGGAGAGGGAGAAGGGCCCTAAATATCTGATTCAACAAGTTGTAAAGGTTCTGTATACTCAGTTTGAGATTTAGGAAAATGAAGCCTATGGCTTTTGCATAATTGACATGCCTCACAAATCTTATTTTTTATTTAATGAAAAAGAGATGTTACAATCAGTAAAAACTTTCTTTACAACTTTAGATGATGGGTGGCCTAACCTTCTATGCCAAAGCATGTAAGAATCATCATCATCTATTCTAAAACTTGATTGATAACAGGAGAAAGTTGGAGTGGTTTGTATGGTCTTGCGGTTTCAGGTTGCTGTCCACTCCTTAACAAATTAAACCTATAAAGTCTATTATGAAGACCACTCTCAAGAAGCACTTCCTCGGTTGTTTGGTCCTTCACAAAATAAGAATGAGAGTGAAATTCAAAGAGCAGAGTTATCAAGAGCAAATTGGGAAACACTAATCAGATTTTTGGTAATTAAAGGAACATGCAAAAGAATTTTTAAATGAAGAATTCTAGAGTGATTAGAAGAAATTTAAGATTGACCAACGTGTGCAATATCTAAACCATCTCCATTCCCCATGTGAATATGATTTTTACCATTGAACTCAGTTTTAAAGCTGAGATTATTCAGATCATTAGTTAAGTGATTTATTGTCGTGGAGTCAGCATACCAACTTGAGGTATTTTGACTGGCATTTGCAGCAAGAACTTGCAAGGTAGAATCTTGTGAAGTTCCTGGAAATTCTTGAACCAGACTGGCTTATGCTTGATTTCCAGGCACTTGATTGTTTGAGTTTGAACCATTGTTACCACCACTATTACCTCTATTGTTCAATCCTGAAAAACTCACATCAAAATGATAGTAACATTTCTAAACAGTGTGTCCTAGTCTCCCACACAACTGGCATTGAGGCCTGTTAGAATGACCTCTTCCTCTATTTCCTTGAAAAACTCCTCGAAAACCTTGTTGATTGAGAGCAAAAATTGCCTCTTCCTGCAGAATTGAAGTTCATTTGACAACTATTATTGTTGTTGTTTGAAAACTTCCTCTGGGTCATAATATTGGCTGTCATTTGGCCAGCTATCTTTTGATTAACTCACCCTTCATGAGCTAAGAGGAGGGTTCCAACAGTTCTAAGATTATGTGGAACTTCTCTAGATGCAATAATGACTATTATAGACTCATATTCATCTCCAAGGCCATTAAGTATAGCAAGAATATGATATGTCTTTGTCATTTGATGTCTTGCTTCTCCAAGAAGATCAACCAAGGTTTTGATCTTTGTAAGATAATCTTTCATAGACAAAGCTTCTTTCTTGAATCCTTCGAGTTGTTTTTTGTAGTACATCACCTTCGTTGTTGTCTGTGAGGTGAATCGTTGAGCAATGGTTGTCCATACTTCATGTACAGTCTTGCACCAGACGAGTTGAAGAATGTACAATGGTGATATGAAAGAGAGGAAGCAAGAGACTAGTAATTTATCTTGTCTTTGATGAGTAATGAAAGCAGGATAAGAGGAGATAGCACATGTACCATCTATGGTAGTTCTTATTGGAATCAGTTGAGAGTACCAAAGATATCCGCTTATGGCATATTCAACTTGAAATTTCCATTGAAGATAATTGTCATCTTCCAATTTGATTGTAATCAGTTGACTGAGAGGGCTTGTGATCAGCTTCAAGAAATCATCTCCATTGGAGGTTGAAGCCATGTCATTACTATTCTTTGACTGAGGAGTCTACGGATTGTCTTTGGGATCTTCTTCACTGGTGTGAGATGAATCTCTAGCACTGGCTGCCATGACAAAACCTTCGAAGGCTCAGGAACTAAAGTTTGTGCTCTTATACCAAGTTAAGAAATCTGGGAGAATGTGAACTTAAACACAGTGAAGACAAAGAAGACTTAGAGGAGAAAGTAAGATGAATTGAATATACTTTCTTCTTATCGAGTAATTGTGTTTACAAAAGAGAACAATCCTTTATATAGAGAAGGAATGACTCGGATTACAGCGAGGGAAAACAAGAAATTAAAGACTAGTTAAGAGTAGTCATAACTGATTATAACTAACCAAACTTATTCTAAAACTAGAAACAATTGTTTCTTATTTTACATACAACTAATTTTTTTTACGTTAGAAACCTAATTATTTAATTCATAAATTATTTGTGAATTATTCGGGACTAAATTAATCGCTTCTCGTCGTCTTCAATAACTCAGCTCGTGATTCACTTTCAGCTCGATACAAGCTGACTCTTGATTTCTTAGGTACTCCTTTCAGTTTTCAGGTTATCCCTTTAGGCGATGAACAATGTCTCTGTTTTTTTTTTTTTAAATTATGTCTTAGTTGTGAAATATATATTTTAAGTTTTGTGAGTCCTGAAATTTTAACTATCTCTCGCTTACTCTGAGTTTTGTGTGTGTTCGTTGTATCCTACAGTGAAACTTCTATAAAATAGTATTATTGAGACTAAGGAAAAAATAGTCTATTGAAGTTATTTATTTATTGATAAATGAATGATTAATTAATTTATCGATAAATTAATATTTATTAATTTAGTAAGAGTTTTATGTTTTGAATTCATTTATCGATAAATTAATATTTATTAATTTAGTAAGAGTTTTATGTTTTGACTATTTGTACAAGCATTTTTCTTACCTAAGATTCCTAGAAGTTATAAAAAATGAATGTGTGCAACTAAGACATAATTTAATAACAGTCCTAGAAGTTATAAAAAATGAATGTGTGCATAAAAATGGTGACCTTAGAGGCATTTCTAGTTAAAATAACCGTAAATTATTACTTGCTACGACATGCAAAAATGTGAAATATTTATGTTTTTCATTGCCTCTGGTGTTGAAAATCATGTAATTAAATGTAAAATAAAAATTTAGAATATTGACAAACATTTTATTGGTGTGAAAAATATTGATAACTATACTCGGCTGTGCCACTGGAGGTTTTGGAGATGTTAGAATAGGAGAACACTCATCTAAGTAGTTAAGTCTGCCCACCCAAGATGAGTGAGTGAGCTAACATGTTTTTATGAATTTTACAAATCACCCTATAATCTATATTATTTTATTTCGTCCCATTTTACTCATTTAAGATATTATTTTGATTATTTAATTTATCGTGTAGAAAGCAACCGGTTTATTAAAAAGATTCAACAAACGTTTCTGGGTAATTAAGAGCCGAGCATGGTAGCGTGGCCCATACCTTGGATAATTAGGTTTGTCTCAACACAAAGCCAGGTGGTAGTTGGGCTTCTTTGACCATATAGGTCTGTGGTTTCGTAGTTGCCTGAATATCTACCGTTGCCAAATGCCAAATTATTATTTGCACTTCCAATAACTGAAAAAGAGACGGACTGTATTCTAATTTCAAGACAACTTAATGGACTTCCAGACAAAGCTCCAATTTCACAGCAATTATTATAATAGATGCAGTTTATAGGACAAGGGCTAAGTCTTAATGAGACTTTGATTCTATGTGATCCGAGTTTTAATCATTATAAATTCCCCATTCTCATATGATAAAAAAGAGATCCGGTTCACAGTAA
Source organism: Datisca glomerata (assembly GCA_003255025.1). Taxonomy (NCBI): domain Eukaryota; kingdom Viridiplantae; phylum Streptophyta; class Magnoliopsida; order Cucurbitales; family Datiscaceae; genus Datisca; species Datisca glomerata. Next base: position 2,319,985 of record QANY01005263.1, on the reverse strand, counting down.
CTTCATACAACACCAGGATTTATGTGCCAGTATAATCTGAGAATTAAACCAAGATCTAAATTCAGGAATGTATTTGCGATCATCGTTCAAATAAACACACAAATCTTTATTTATTTCCAGAGAAAAGAGATCACCTCATCACGCGAGACACTGAAAGAGTGTACTTTTACAAACGCAAGCAATTCTTACAAATAACTGCATTTTCAGACCATGGAAGAGCAACTACACCTTCCGGTACAGTCTAAGCTCACGCCATGCTGCATACAAGCTTCATCACCATGCTTGATGAGATCTTTTATTTCTTGCCCCGCAGTTTTACTCCGAGAGCCCTCTCAAGCTTCATAAGTATTTGTTGGTTTGGAATAGCTTTCCCAGACTCGTACTCTTGTATAATTTGGGGCTTCTCATTTATCACCTACAAATAATCCAGGTTATCAATTTGCAGTTCCACGACATTGATATATGATTAAAGAGATGGCCTTGATATATGAGCAGAGAGAGAGAGAGAGAGAGACCTGAGCAAGCTGAGCTTGAGTAAGCTCCTTATCTTGTCGAGCTTGCATGATAGCTTTCTTCAGCTCAGATGGTACACGTTCATCTGTCCTCAAAAACACAAAAGCTAGCATAAGACCAAGTATAAATGACTTCAATTATCCTAGAAGATACAAATGCAGAGTGTATAAGAGACTAAAAAAGTCCTTAATCTGATCATTCGATGAGCAAATAGACCATAACCCATTCAAAACATTTTGGGCACATTTATACATAGATAAAGTAGAAGGCAAACAGAATTCCAAATGAACAAAATGGGAGAATATAGGTCACTTAAAATTTAAAATAGATTGAAAACTTGTCATTTAGAGGAGTAGACATCATCATGATTAAATTCTCTTGATGTCATTGAATGACAACAAGTATTACTCACGAGTAAGGTTCTCTGTCTCATCATCCAGCTTCCTTGTATTCAAAGAAGTACTGCTAGAGGCAGCTTTATTTGAGCCAGCATTAGCTGCGAAAGAAGATTGAATAACACTTATTAAACAAAATAGACCGACACCTAGTAGGTTAACATATTTGAAGTACACTACATAATTCTGCAAGAATAACCTATATGCCACAGCTACTTGGGGGGCTGGAGGATGAAAAACACCAAAAGTACTATTTTTCAGTTCAATAAAACAAAAACTGAACAATTAATCAAACGAACTAATGGTGAGAATTTGATTAGCACTTATGATCCCTCTATATATTATAAAAAATCAAACAAGAATGGAACTGCACAATAACAATCGCCGATAATAGAATAACTATTTCAGTTTGGAGAAGATAGAATCTCACGTGTAAAATACTTCCTGTGTCTAAGTAGTGAACTCCAATTTCTATGAGGTAACTCTTAACTCCAACATTTTTTAGCACTTGAGTTCTATAATACAACATTCTAAAGCGGGGTGGTTGCTGATGGCAACATCTAGGCTAGCAAGAGCAACACTGAAATATAAAAGGTAAATTGGACATCATACATCCGTTGGCAAATTTTATACAACATATAATACATAAACCACACTGCACACTACCACTTAAAGCACACACAACAAGATGGTCTTGCCCATTAGTTAAACTACCACATGCTCAGAGACATAAGCACTTCAAACCACCATCATCAGCATGATAGATACATCTATTTCAAACTCGAAACTAGGAATAAAAAAAGCCTCACTGATTTCATTGATCAAATGACGCAAACACCTTATTATTTAAAAAAACTAAATTCACATAAAAAAGAGAGTAGGAGACGTACAGCTTTCCTATAAAAAGGAGATATATACAAATCACATAGCAGAAAAGAAGACAACAACAAATAAGCGTCATAGAACATATTTTCTTCGATTGATTCAGATACAGGATAATATTCCGAATCGGATGAGAAACCTTTTCTTATGGTTTCAATTTCCGCCCCAGCGCGCCGTGCGGCATTGACTGCTTTCTCGTCCTTCTTAGCTGCTGCGTTAGGTGCTTTCTTCCTTATCACCACTGGTTCCCAATCTTGAGAGATCGGTCCGACTCCTGACATCTTTTTCTCTCTCTCTTTGCTGTGCTGAAATTTGGCTAGGGTTTGTATCGCGGGAGTAGATGGAAGAAGATTTGGTTGCACGCACTCCTCTTTTATATGTAGAACAAGCTTCGGTGGTCTTACATCATTTCTTTTTTATTTTCACCTCTTTTCTCAAGGAAATTTTATGACGCGGGCAAGAAAATTCCAGGCATCTATGCGGGGTTTTTGTGGCCCCTAAATTGTATTTGAAACAATCTGGGTCACACAAAATTCATCAGATAGATAGTAGATTTTTTTTAGTTTTTTTCATCAAATACGTAGTGGGGTTCACCAATTACGTAATAGGGTTCACCAATTACGTAGTGGGGTTCACCAAATACGTACAAAAGAATAATTATTGAAGTGATTCATCAATTACGTATTAGGGTTCACCAATTACGTATTGGGGTTCATCAAATGCGTACAAAAGAATAATTCTTGGAGGGGTTCACCAATTACGTACTGAGATTCATCAATTACGTAGTGGGGTTCACCAATTACGTAGTGGGGTTCACTTGATATGTACAAAATAATAATTCTGGAGGGGTTCATCAATTACGTAGTGTGGTTCACCAATTACGTAGTAGGGTTCACCAATTACGTGGTGGGGCTCACCAATTACGTAGTGGGATTCACCAAATATGTACAAAAAAATAATTCTTAGAGGGGTTCACCAATTAAGTATTAGGGTTCACCAATTACGTAGTAGGGTTCACCAAATACGTACAAAAAAATAACTATAGGGGGGTTCATCAATTACGTAGTGGGGCTCACCAATTACGTAGTGGGGTTCACCAAATACGTACAAAAGAATAATTCTTAGAGAAGTTCACCAATTACGTACTAGGGTTCACTAATTACGTAGTGAGGTTCATCAAATATGTACAAAAGAATAATTCTTGAAAGGGTTCACCAATCACATACTGAAGTTCACCAATTACGTAGTGGGGTTCACCAATTACGTAGTCGGGTTCACCAAATACGTACAAAAGAATAATTCTTGGAGGGGTTCACCAATTATGTACTGGGGTTCACCAATTACGTGAAATATTTTAGTGAACCCCTCCAAAAATTATTAATTGTGTATGGAGAACCTACAAGAATAATTGATTTTGTACGTGAAATATTTTGATGAATCCTCCAAGAATGATTGATTTTGTATGTGAAATATTTTGGTGAACCCCTCCAAGAATGATTGATTTTGTACGTGAAGAAGCAGTATTTTTTTTACCTAAAACTTGTCAAGCATGTAGATCTCTGAATAAACATCGATCCCCAACTCTTCCCCCCTCTCTCTCAACACTTCATTTCTTCGAATCAAACCATATTCTCCTTCTTCTTCATCTTCATCTACATCTCTCTCTTCAAAGCCCGATATCCATCAAAACCTCACCAAATCCATTGCAACACACGAGTCAAACCCACAATCACACATTGAACACATCCCTTGCAACACGCGATTCAAAACCCGCGCCAAATCTGAGCCATATCCCTCCAACCTACGACCCCAAAACCCCATATCCTTCTAATTTGTATTTTTCACCAATAATGGCTAGAGGAAAACATACAGTTACAAAGGGGACATTGAGTCTAACGACGCAATCAAGTTCGAGCTCAAGCGTCTCTAAAGGCCCGTACGATGCCACCGATTATGGGGTGAAAAGATTTCATCCAAAGAATTGAAATCTTAGTAGCTCTATTCTTCGTATTGCTCCAACAGAGCATATATCTCACACAAGCAAACAAGATGTAAGTTTTTTTCTGCATATTTTGAATTTTATGTGTTATATTGTTAAAACGCCTAATATATACTTGATTTGTTCTGCAAGTTGAGTGTTTTTTATGTGATGATTATTGAAATGCGTGGTTGTTGGTAGAAATATATGTTTTGGATGGAAAATTATAGTATTTTCATGAGTGCCTGTAAAATGTTCGACGAAATGTCATAATAAATTATATGATGTATTTTTTCCATTTTACGTAAGGTGTATAATAAAATTTCATATTGAGGTTTATACTATATATTATATGAATGCCTGTAACATGTTCAATGAAATAATATATCCCATCCAAGGATAAAATGTAAGTTTCTTTAACAAAAAAATTGGTTGTTATATGTTATATTGTTAAAACACCAAATAGATACTTGAATCATTTTGAAAACTAGGTATTTTTTATGTGATGCTTATAGAAAAATTATAGTGTATGTGTATTGCCCGTAAAGTGTTCGATGAAATGTCACAATAGGGATTATAGTATTTTTTTTCTTCATACGCTTTTTTCACTGAGTCATACTTAAATTTTGGTTTCTCAGGCTGAGTTCTGTGATCTTGGTATTCATTGTTTTAGGAACACTACACTAGTAGCTCGATGGAACAGTAGTCTTCCTGAAAATGTGAGAAGGAATGTTGATGCCTTCGGGTTTAAGTATTTTATAGTATATTGAAAAGGGGTCAGATGGATCACATTTTATTGAAAAGTCTGGCCGAGAAATGGTGGGATACAACCCACACCTTTCATATAGATGAAGTAGGTGAAATGACAATGACCCCACTAGACTTTACCGCGATAACTGGCTTGGAAGTCGACGGTCGTCAACTTGACTATGATTTGGAACTCTAAAATAACAAGAAGGCTTTACAAAAGCTAGTTGGCAAACCGTTGTCGGAGGTTGGAGAAAAAAAGTCAATTATCAATGGATATTTGATAATTATTCTTGGTACGAGTGTACTACTCCTAAGCAGGAGGAAATTTTGACCAGAGTCTTTCTGCTGGTGCTCTTGGGTAGTACAATTTTTTACGACAAGAGCAATAAAGTTTATTTATACTTCCTCCTGAGCCTAAAGAAAATAGATGAGATATGAGAGTATAATTGGGGTGGTTCGGTGTTATCCGTATTGTATTGCAATATGGACTCTATATGCCAAGGCAAAAGTGTAGGGATATGGGGTTTTTGGAGTGCATGGGAGGTATGGACTTGTGAGTACTTTCCGTGTTTGGCGCTCAGCAGACCATTGGGTGGTCCAGACATGTTACCGAGAGCAGCACGTTGGATAGGCATTGAGTCGGGAACAATGGATGCTACTTAATGCCTCAAAGAATTCTGTGTTAAACTTCGATACGTCAAACCCAATGTGGTATGTGTTTTATTATATCAATTCATATCTTGTCCCCCCCCCCCAGTATGAATAATGTTTTACAGACAAATTATTTGTTTTTGAACTTGTAGATCAATTGGAACCCTTGGGGACAACGTACATACTTGCCTGACTATTGCATCGACAGTATGCCTCATACCACCATAAGAATTGCGCTGCAAGGACATGGTGGAAGAGCATGGTACTTGGGTGAGCGCGTCTCACAGTAGAGTATGGGAGCTGAGGCACCGTTGATCCCATACAGACCCTCAAATTCAATGTTATGTGATCAATCATTCACCAGAGAGGATTTGTCTAGTGGTCTTGGAGGTTTTAGAGCCACACATTTTATCCATGATGTAGATGGCGATAGCGAAGATACATATGATGAATTTCATAAAAAGTGGTTATCTTACAACTATGTTAGGGCATCTTCATCTTCGTAGATGCTAAACGTCTCTAAGTGGTTTTTAAATATAGGAGATTACTCACCTTATTATACAATGTAATTTTGTAATCTACTATGTATAGGCAGCAGCACCAGCAACCGCAACACCACAGCATTACCAGGAGCATCTGGGTCAGCTAGAGCGACCATTGATGATATAAAAGTAGTTGACATCCCATTACCATCGTGATAGATTCAATTACCACTCCCGGATGGTGGTAGTGAGTTGGTTGACATTCCAAATGATGTTCTAGTGCGGGCTCTTCCAACTGTTTAATTCGATTACGTGAGTTCTGATGTTAATATTTATTATTTAATCATTCAATATTATATTAACGTGTAATTTAGGATAATGCAGGTGTCAGCGACATGCGCGGCAGGCATAATGCGCATGATTAGCGGTCTCAACAAGCTATTATTCGGGAAAATGTTGAGCGCGCGTGAGGCAATGATGAAGGCCAAAGCATCAATGAAAAAGAAGATGAGAAAATTGTAAACTTACGATCTTTCCCTGTTTATTTTTTAGTTTGAAATAAAAATATACTGAATATATACATTTGTTGGCGAAGTTGTGCACATGTATGAAACTCAAGCAAGCATGAGAGTGATGATGATGAAGTTGATGAAGATGATGACCATGGTCAAGATTCAGTTAATGATGATGAAGACGTCCATGATGACGACACCAATGAGGATACTGAATCAGAACATTAACATGAAGGACATACAAAGCATTCACATGATGCCTTGACGAAAAAGGGAAAAGCTGCACCGTGATCTTTTGTCAAAGTTGATATCAACTTTTGTGGATATAAATATGTTGGATTCTATGTTTGGATTTTAAGTTTTTTTAGATTTTAAATTTGTTTGGATTGGATTCTAAGTTTACTTTTGGAATATAAATTTGTCAAAGTTGTATGACATTGCATGACATGCATTTGGCATATTATGGATATCAATATGGTATTAATATTGTGGGTGAACTAATATTTATGGGAAAGTTCTGTTAAATCGTCGGTTAAAATTTGAAACTGGATTCTAAGGATAACATTTACAAACCATCAATCTATCAAATTAGATTCTATGAAGAGTAGGATTCGCCCCTTACAAACTGTCAATGTATCCAAACATTTTCTTGGTCCCGGACTATAAATATTTTTCAACCAAGTTTTTTTTATGCATAATAGGGAGTATTAGAATCAAACGCCATTATTATATATGGTGTTTGGGGCCTGTTGACCGCTGTTGGTACCCAAAAGCCATAAATACAGGCGTTTGGGGGCCAAACGTCTATTATGTATGGTGTTTGGGGCCTATTGATAGCGTTTGGGCCGCAAACTCTATTCTTACAAGCGTTTGGGCCCCAAACACTATTCTTATTGGCATTTAGGGGCCAAACGCTATCGACAGGCCCTGAACGCCTATTATGTATGGTGTTTGGGGCCTGTTGATAATGTTTGGGCCCCAAACGCCATTGTTACAAGAGTTTGGGCCCATAATCGCCTAGTTTGATCAAATTATTGGTTAGTGATGTCTGATGGTTGTGTAATTAATAGGGGTAATTACTCTTCGTAAACCATCATTAAAAATCATATATTCACTCAACTAAACATATTCTCACTAATTTTCAATTGCTCTAAACTTCAAATACACTTACTTGCTCCTTCATTTTCTTTGTTTGGATTATCTAACTTTCATCTCCAACTAAGTGATCGGCTACACCGAAAAGGTAATGTTTATTTAGTTTTCTTTAATTTTTTCTAAGATTAAGCATATTCAAAGACCCAACATCCTGATGTTTAGTTTTCTATAAGAAAATTTTAAGATTAAGCATCTTCAAAGATGAGCCATCATGAAGCATCCATAAACCCGGGCGACACGAGTACGTGACTAGTTCATCCACATTAGCAAACTTGCGTAATGAGGATGTTATTGGTGAACATTTTGATACGTTACAAGAGGCCAAACATTTCTACTATACATACACAACTGATGTTGGGTTCATTGTACGAAAAAATGATAAATGCAATAACAGAGAGGGAGAAACTATGCTACGGAGATGGGCTTGCTCAAAAGAATGAACTCGGGAGAAAAAATATATAGGCAGAGAGGACAGCAAGCGAGAACCAAGAGGCTTGACAAGAGTGGATTGTCATGCTTGTTTTAGGGTGAACTTGGATAAGAATAGGAAAAAAATGGGTTGTTAAAGATTTTGAAACTAAGCACAACCATCCCACCGTCTCATCACAGGACGTACCCTTTCTTCGATCCAATAAAGTAGTGAATGAAGCGGACATGGCTCAGGCAATAGGATTGTACAATGTTGGTGTAAGGCCAAGCCAAGTATTTGATTACATGGTCGACCAAGCAGGTGGCTACGAACATGTGGGGTTCTTGCGGACGGATCTCTACAATAAGATAGATAAGCAGCGAAAAGCGCTGATAATCGAAATTGATTCAGAAGCAGCTATTGTTTTTTTACTGTAAAATTGGAGATGGATCCAAATATGTATTGCAAATACAACATTGACATAGATAAGTGTTTAGCGAATTTGTTCAGGGCAGACTCGACATGCCAAGTTGACTACCACTGTTTTGGTGATGCATTAGCGTTCGATACGACCTACAGGACGAACGCATACAAGAAACCACTCGTGATTTTCCTTGGCGTGAATAATCACTACAAGACCATGGTATTTGGTTGCGCTTTATTGGTTGATGAGACTGTGGAAACCTATCAATGGGTGTTGAGGACTTTCTTGGATGCCATGAAAAATAAAATGCCTCAATCGGTCATTACAGATGGCGATAAGGCAATGTGTAAAGCAATCAAGATGGTCCTCCCCAATTGCAATCATCGGCTTTGTGCATGGCATCTTGAACAAAATGCCCAATGAAACGTGCATAACCCGAAATTTCTATAGGCATTCAAGAGAGTCATTTTTGACGTAGTTAGTGAAAGGGAGTTCGAAGAGGAATGGAATCGTTTGATAGAGCCATTCAACCTCAGGAAAAACAAATGGGTACAATGGATGTATACAAAACGTGAAAAGTTGGGCAGAGGCCTTCCAATATGAAAATTTATTTGCTTTCATGAGAACGACACAACGATCTGAAGGTATGAACGCGTACATCTACTGATTCGTTGAACGTCGATCTAAACTATTTGAATTTGTGCTACAATTCGATCGAGCGTTGGCACGTATTTGACACGAGGAGAGGTTGGACAATTTCAAGTTGACAAATGAAACGCGTGTGCTTCAGACTGACTTGCGTGGGTTAGAGCAACATATGGCAAATGTGTTCATACAAAAACTATTTAAACATGTGCGTAAGGAGATCATGGGTGAAGCATTGTTTATAGTTTGTGCTCTGACACATGATGGGGAGGCTCGAAATTATTCGTTGGTTAAGTTTGGGGTTCCGAATGACTCATACTTAGTGACACGAGACCAGAAACTTGGTACGCTTAAGTGCAGTTGTGGCAAGTTTGAATCAGACGAGATACCATGTCGGCATATGTTTACTATTATTAAAGCAGAACATATGTTACAGATCCCAAGCATGTGCATACTATACTGGTGGCGGATCACTGTGAAGAGTAATATGCTACCAACCGAGTCAAGCCATTATCATCTGGATACAGATGAAATGGTTTTTCTTTGGTACAATTCGATCCAACTAGCTGCTAAAAGACTTGCTCACTTTTCGTCAAAGTCAAATGGTCGACTAGAGCCAAATTGGAGGTTGGGATGCCTTGTGCAAAATATGAGACATTGTGGAATGAGAAGGTAGCCAACGAACATGATGTGAAGTGCGAGGATGGCATAGAGATTAAAAGAGGCCATATTGAAGACCCGGTAATCGTAAAGGCGAAGGGCAACCAATGTGCTAGTTCGAGTAAAGCACGACCAACCACCCGTCGAGGTGGCCATTGTAAGAACACTGGACATACCAAACAAACATGTCCAGAATTACCGAGCGATGTGCATGCCACGATGCCAGACGATAATAATGATGATCCAACACCATATAAACGTGCAAGGTTCACACGCAACAGGGGTCTCCGGACAAGGTGGGGCCCCATTTAATGTGCAAGGTGCATACACATTCAACGTGCAAGGTGCGTACCCTTTCGACCCATATGCATACCCACCACCATTCAACGCACATACTGGTATAATTTTCCAAATCCCCCGTCGCAGTAAATGTACATCTCGGTATTAACTTGTTTTCATAGTTTTTTGAGAATTTTATCGTCCAAATATTTATAAACCTACTTATTTATAACAATACACAATAATTCTATGAATTCTGTTATTTTATATCTATACACGATAACTTACAAAAACCCCTTTTATTTATTGTTGTACACAATAATATACAAAATCTGTTTATCATAACTTACAAAAATTTAATGTGTCATATTTTTTTATGTTCTTGTTCAAACACTCGTCCATTTGACATTTCTGAAAAATTTGATGAGCTAGATGTTATTGAAGAAGACAATAACGACGGAGCGATAAATTTCGAAGCGTATGAAGATATCCCTTTTCTTTCGAAGCGTATGAAGATATCCCTTTTCAAAATTTATTGCATCGTCGTTATTGTTTTCTTCAATAACATCTAGCTCATCAAATTTTTCAGAAATGTCAAAAGGGAGAGTGTTTGCACAAGAACATCGAAAAGTATGACACAATAATGTAATACAATATTATCTATGCCTTCATTTTTTCCTCTTTTCAAGTCTTTACTTTAAAGTAGGACTCATCTTTAGTGGTAGCCGAGTCTCCGAGACAGATGAGTTCGTATTATAAAATCGACCAACGTTATCATGTAACATATTCATATGAGATGTTCGAAGGGTGGTTGACGATCTTCAACAAAATGTTACACCGAAGATCGTGAGATTTATACTCCTGTAAAAATATTCCCAATATTCAACAAACTATCATACACCTCAACATATTCAACATCGACAACCACCTATGAGTAATTCTAGAACAATCAGAAATTCTCGAATTACAAACTAAGAGAAGCCTAACTCCAAACTAAAATAAAACAAAAAACAGAGCTATAACATTCACCAAACTATCATACACGTCAAGAAATTCAATAATAACATCTAAGGCTTGAATATTCACCAAACACATCAACCTCAACAAATTTAATACTGACAGCCACAAACGAGCAAGCCTAGAAGAATCAGAAAATTTCTAATTACATAACTAAAGAAATCCTAACAAATAACCAGCAATGACAACCGTAAATAAGCAAATCTAAAACAATCAGAAAATTCTCAATTAAAGAACTAAAAGAACCCAAAACTATAACAAACAAAAAACAAAGCTCTCAAGTTTAACAATATCATACAAATTACCTGGGAACGATGGTCGACAACAATTCATGCCCTGATGTCATCCATATATCCTAAGACCCACACACCACAATCACTTCTGCGAACGTAATAATAAGTGCATCATTAAAGGGTAAAAGAAGCCCAATCAAATTCACGATCAGTGAACTTACCCATTTGATTGGGTGACCACTTTGGATGGACTTGAAATTTTGAATGAAGAGAAGATTGTTGGTGGGGGCAATAAATCTATGAGCTTAGCCCCAAATATCAAGTCCATATCTTCTAACTATAATTACATTCATAAAATATAAAAATGTAATCAATGCCAAATTCACACATGCTATAAGACAAATTACAAGTCATGATAAGGGGTTAGAACATACAATCTTTTTGATATTTTTGGTCCATCCCGCATTAAGTTGGCCATCTGGCAATGTGTCCCATACAGTGACTTCCTCGTCCATGATGGAGATCTTGGCCATAAACCAATGATCTCGACCATCATGTACCAGAATACAGATCTAGATTACACAATACATTTACACGATCACATTAAGTCAACATTTAATATCTTAACTACATTAAATTTGTTTACCGTAGTTTTTAGCTCAAGCGTTGGCGCGTATCTATCCATAATCTTGTGTTTCCTTACCAACTTATGAAGCTCTACTAGTTTTGAAACACATTGATTCTATAGTGGCATAACAAAAATATGATACACAACATACATACAAACCTAAAATAAGGATGATACTGAGAAGTAGACACTCATAACAAAAACGTGGGAAGAAACCAGAATCGGTTGATCATCGACGCATGACGAGCCTCCATGGTCAAAATGCTGACAAACAAGTCTATAAGGTCCGAGCCAAGCCAATTTTCTGGACCGAGGGTCTTAAGGTCACTTCATTTAGCATGGAGGCCAGAATGTCTAACTAGAATCATGCTGTAAAAGATAAATAATAGACAAACTTAATCAAAATTTGATCGTGATGGTGTGTCAAATTTTGTTAGATTAGTGTGACTACTCTAATTTTTTTCAAAAACATACTCCACTAAACGTTCATCTTTCACTTCTAGTGGGTCTTGCAACGTGTACGGACCCACTTTAAATACTTTTTTGTTGCGTTTAGTGATCGGTTTACCCTTCAAATAAGGTGAACTGAGTAGATGACCATCTCTCCTCTCCCATGGCTACGCAACTTCATCAGGAATTGGCTTTTGGTAGACTCAGACAAAACTTGTTTACCCTACCAAAACACAACCCCTAAGTAAGGTGCTAGATTATACATGTTATATATATATAAAAGATGAAATACAAATAAATTGAATAAAATACCTTTCGATGTCCTTTAATTGTTCCAGTCATAAATGGTTTCCTAACTAATAGCAGATCACCGAATGCATTGTCTGAAGCATCCAGCTGGATGCACCTTTCATCATCATCACCTTTATATAAAGGTGATGAAGAGACCAGTAGCTCTTCTTTGCGGGAGGGACTCATATCCTCATAAAAACCTCCTTGTTCTTTACCTTAAGACGGGGTGACGCGTGGCTCATCGTATTGGGCTCGAGACTTACCAGTGTCTCGTTCTAAAAGACTCGCCAATGTTGTGCATATATTCTCTTGGACAACCATCATCTTTCTATGCACCTCCATTAATTGTGAAATATCCGCCCTCATGGAGCTGGACTACACCTGAAGAGTGATCACTTGTACACTTAAAGCACCTAACTTGATGGCTTGCTCTTCAGGTAGATCTGCACACACTCCCTCGCGAACGTGTTTACTCTCCTGGTCCTCCTGAACCTCACGGTCGTCGAGAACGACTTACGTGGTTGTATCGATCTATATAATACAAATATATGTGAATTAATAATAAATAATCAATAGTAATATAACCAACCAGATTTGCAATATTCTCAAACGCTTACCACACAGTTTTTAGGCCAAGCTTCTCCTCCCATTGATTTTACAAAATAAATCATTTTTGCAACGGCCTTGTCGTTCCACCTTAACGGCGAAGGTTGGTTCAAGTCAAAATAGTTGGTTGCACATGCCAACTTCTCCAGATAAAATAGCTGCATTGAAATGAACTTATTAGTATATATATATATATTAATGTGAAAGTAATACCAATGTACACTAATTATATTACATGTATAAATAACAAGCATCCGGCAGTGCTGCGGTGGTGGTTGTTTAGATACCTCACGACACCATCCATAAAATCTTTAAAACAAGCAGAAGTCCAATTCTTTTATTGGATGGTTGCGAGTGACTTCACAATGTGCAACCATGAATAACTGCCGATTGGTTTCGATCGAGGAGATAACAAAACCCTGAACACAAACACTTTCCTCCAGTAGTCATTGTCAGGCTCCCCAATCAAGAATTTTGACAAAGCATTCATCAGGATATCACCTTTGGCGTTCACCCACTTCACTTTTAGATCTTTTATCTCAATCACATCACCATTGAATTTGATCTCCTGCCCACCGTCAAAGATGCCCAATATAGAAGTCACATCATTTGCAGTGACTTTGAATATCGACCCATGGACATTCAACATGCAGGTGGCTAGATCGAATCAACCTAATAGTTGTTGCAAGAAGTTACTCTTTATCTTATGGCATTTAATATCCAACAACCCTCCGAATCCCATCTCCACGACCGCTATCCTCTTCCCATCATCGAAATTTGCAACAAGATCAGTAAATTTCTCAGGTGTATAGCATGTGAGCAACTTCCGTTTAGAGGCAAGCCTTCTCAGATGACAAGGATCGGGTTGTTCTGCTCTGCTTTCAAAGGTATGGATTTCATTTCCCTTCAAATAATTGAGTTTGGCTTCCTTCGTCATACTTTTCCACTTTAAAGTTAGATCTTTTCGTGTCTGCGTATCAAAAACTCACTTAAATTACAATCAAAATTTATCAATTTCATGTTATAATGTAATGTTTGTTTAAACATACTTACTTCATGACCACTAATCTTTTCATCCGCCGCCCTCATTTTAGCACATTCTTTCGCATTGTCTTAGTTTTAAATAACCACATTAACATCGCAACAATTTATATGAAAATATGTAACATTAAATTGATGATGTCATTAATTATTTACAAGTATACAAAGAGGCCCTTTTGTGCCTTATTGACGTTGACATTTATGTTAGCCATCGCAAATATATGTTAATATAATCAGATTTACTCATATGACAATGTCTTCTTATCATGATTATCCCTGATACTAATTTATAATGGATTGAACATCATCTAGTAAGAATGCTAAAATGGGATACCAAAATTATGTTCTTGTATACATCTGCACTTATTATGTTATTAATCAGCTTTATGCAATGACTATTTTAGATAACGAACTAATTGGAAGTGACATATATCAACAATCTTAAATAGATGATAAACATGATGTGTACAGATTTTAAAGAATGTAAGAAACTTAGTTGATCTAGTTGCAACATACTTTTTTCCAAGTTTTCTCACAATTTATCTTGTTAAAAGAATCATATTAGTAAAGTTCCACCACGTAGGTAAGCTTGTTAAAAACTCTATAAATATCCAAATCTCTATAATCATATAAAAAAAACGTTGATCATGTAGTTCTCATTAAAGTAGGACTTTTCATTTTATTCGATTTTTTGAAGGATAACATATACGATGGTATTCATCTAGCAACAAACAAACATATGAAATAACATAGTTTCCATGAAAGAAAATAACCTCATGTAATATCTCCTTCCAACTACAATATTTCGTATAGAAACATGAAAAAGGTAAAAAGTTATAAACTAGTTTATAACATAGCAAGTTCCATTTGATTAAGTAAATCCAATTCAAGCTAATGATATTGAGATATAAATTCTTGTACGAGTTCACATTCCATGAGTAAATGACTACCAACTTTGTCAATGTCGTCAAGTATTCAATAATCAAGAGGTTTCACCTGAAAAGAATAAGAAGACACTTTTATAATTTTTTGCCAAGTAAGATATCTATTAGAAATGAAACCCCGAGGCGGGGTAATTACAATCTAGGGGATTGATATGAACAAAACATGTGTAATTTATTCACCCAGTTCTTCTCAAAATCTCAATCAGGGAATATAACCTCCTCCCAATCTTTTAGAATACACGTAAAGAAAAAAAAAGACTTTACAAAAAGGATTCTCAATCCCCTCAAAAACCCTTATATTCCTTTCATGTCAAATAACCCAATAAGAGCATGAAGGAGACACTTTTTATAATTGAGTGAAAATCCAACTTCAAACCCATGTTATGTTCTCAAATAAATCTATTCTAATCTAACTATAATTAAATATTAATCTTATTTTTCAAGAGCAACTCATAATATTAAGACATGAACATAATCCAAAACAATGAAGTAAGGAAGCGTTACACAAAATATCATTTTAATACATAAATAGTTTATATTGATAATCATAGGAGTGGACCAAAATCATATCACTGATTGGATCCAAAATTTTACTAGGATTCTATTGGTCTGGCGGAGAAACTAAATCTTATTATTACTTTGAATTTTTAGGCGAGATGGGAAACCCCATTTAGTCATCTACAAGGGTAAGAAGCTAAATATGGGGAAAAAAGAAGTTTGGACTTCAAGAACAAAGGCAGAAGCAATATTAAAATAGAAAGCTAATGGTTGGTGATATGGCTATTATCACAACAATCATAATTTACACTAGTTGCATAAAATGAAATCATGAGTCTCAAACAAGTAAAAATGAGCCTCTCAGAAATGTGTCCAATGAAACTATTTACAGTATTGAATATCAATAAGTAAAAAGATAAATTTAAGTGAATTGAGGTTGCCATGAAGGAACTATCATCTCATAAAAATAAGTTATCACAACGGAAAATTCCATGCCTGACCGATAAAAACAAAAGAAATTCCATAACTCAACAGATTTTTCTATTTCCCCCTCAACTTATGAAGAACCAAAGTCGACAAGTTTCGTAGATATATCTCACACTAACTTTCTCTGATGGACCAACAGTCAAGTACCGATGTCAAGTCCAATAGTATAATATAATGAGAGTATAAAGATGAAATTATACAGAGGCGAATGAACAATCTATGAACTCACAGATAATATCGACCAAATCTAAATCCACTCTCATGTGCTCTTAAAAATAATAAAAATTGTGCTTCTTATCTACTGCCTTAATCAGAAATGAAATTCCTATAGGATGAGTTTTGATATAACAAAGCACTCAACTACTACAAGCCAATGCACTCATTTCTTATGGGAAAACACTCTGTAATCAGTAAAAAAAAATAAGCGTTCTGTCAATCTCAAAGTCACAATAATAGCTATAAAGAGAAGGTAAACAAAAATTAACAAAACCCTAAATCACGAAACATGCAAAACGCAACAAGAGAAAAAGGCAAATCGCAAGGAAAACCCTAAATTAGAAACATGCAAATCGCAACCAAAACCATAAATCAGAAATATGCAAATCATAACCCAAAACCCTAAAGCAGAAACATTCAAATCTAGAAACTTCTCCAACAAGATGAAGAAAAATGATCTAGGGTAGAAAAGCTTGAAGGTTTCTCGAACTTACCAAAACGAAACCCTGCATCGCGAAAAAAGCTTGGAGAAGTGAGCTCGATCGAAGTCATTGAGGGAAGCTACTGTGTGCAAGCTTACAGTGGTTGTGGAATCGACCTTGCAGCTGTGGTGGAGTCGACCTTGCAGCGGCGTTGAAGAGAGCTCGATCGAAGACGTGATGAGAGCTCGAGAGAAAAAGCAGAGATGATTGAAGAAGGAAGAAGAGAGAGTGATGAGTTTTGTTCGAAGAAAATGGGGGAGGGGAGAGAATGATGACCGGTTGTAAATAAAAGTGGGGGAGTTTTAAACCAGCGGTTGGGATTGTCCTAGCTAGATCCAATGACCAGGATCAATCCCAATATCAACGCCGGGAAAAATTTTCCCGACATTGGAGTGTGCTCGCCCTTTTCTGAAGTATAATATAATATAATTTGTTATCAGAAAAAAAGCAATTATAGTTTTAGAAAAGTAAAATAAGAAAATTAACATAATTTTAAATAAATATATATTTATTAGTGGAATAAAGTTACTCGAATCTGAACACGTGTAAGTATATGATGACTTACATGTCTCGTGAATATAATTATATTTTAATATATTGTTATGTTTGTATTTTAAAAATTAAGTAAAAATGTGAAATAATCTATTTTCGATCTATTTAATTTCATGTTTATTTCATTTTAAAATGTAACACGACGAAAGTAGAGGATGAGTTACTCGAGTCCTAAAATATATTAGCATTTGACGGTGAACTACACATCTCAATACAACTCGTGATTATAATAATGTTTTAATATATTGTTATGTTTGAATTTTAGAAATTAAATAAAAAATTGTGAAGCAATCTATTTTTATAATTGAAATTTTAAAAGATATAGAGAAAAAACAATAATAGAAATAAATAAAGTAAACTATATTAATCGAGAAGATCATTGAAGAATATATATTTAGTAATTTCGTTTGATTTCTTCCTAATTTTACTTACTTTTTTTCTCAATTTTATTTTCTTTATATTTGTTTTATTTTCTAAAGGTCGTGCAAATTGCGATTATAAAAAAAACTTGGTAATTGCGATTATCAGCATAAAGGGGGGGAATAGTGACGTAAGACAGAGATTTCTTTCAGCCCCCTCCTTAGACCTTAGCTAGTCTGCGATCCCTCTGTATAGCTGCAGCTGCTCCCCAGGTATGACACCCTTTTTTCCTTTCGTTCCTTCGTCTCTTCTTTCTTGTTTTCCCCTTCTGGATCTCGTCCATGGCCTTCCCAGGTTATTTTCATGTAAGTTCGTTTAATAGTAATTTCGATTACGTCTTCTGCTTATGGGTTTTTGTTTGCTAGTTATATCTTGTCTATTGTTAATAAGTTTTTATATTTACGCTGCTTTTTTTTATTTGGCTTAACTCAGGAATGGTTTATCCTTGCAGAGACTTTTTCCCCTTTTGAAAATATGTTTATATTCCTCATGTTTAATCTCTACTGCGTATCAGTTTCTGAGGAAATGATAGAAGATAAGAGAATTAGAATTCTGATCTAAGAGGATGTGTATTTTCTGGTGTGGTCAAACTGAGGAATCTAATCCTCTTTCGTTGTATAATTCCAGCTAAATGATTTTTAGTTTTAGTCGTCAGACAACAACGCAGTCTATTTATGCTAAAAAATTTCTGATGAAACATGTTTTCTTAATTTTATTAGAATGCTGGTATCAATTCATGATGGTTATTGATATTTGATCTTAATCTCTATTATTTTTTTTATAAATTTTAGGAGCTCATTCAGATTAGCAGAGAGTTTCACCTGCCATGCAGATCTGTTGCTCTTGGCTTGACAAGCAAAATAAGATTCCACTCTCCAATTATAGTTTTCATTGCCATTGCTGTTGATAAACTTTTTGTAAAGGCGTTATCAGTTTACTGGCATCGGGCTGTAGTCCATTCAGTAAAGTTGGTACCGTCTTTGCATCATGCCATATTATATTCAAAGACTATATAATACTTGCAAATCTGCACTCTCGCCAAATGGACCTGTGTCAGAAGAAGTCATTGAAAGAGTTCGTGTTAAGTTAGGTATATATCTATTGATGTTAATATTTCTGATACCTTCCATGACTAACAAAATTGTGAATACCAGTAATTACATGTTGTCCAATCTTATGATAATATTGCCTAACTCGGTTCATATTATCTAAGATGAGTACTGAAGTGTGAGAAAAGGAACTTTCAGTTTTAAGATGCATTATATGTCATCAGTTGCATACCTAATCAAAACTAGTTTTCTCATGCGTGGAACTTGAAGGATATTTGTTTACTGACCTTGTAAATAAAGAATATGATTTATCCATATATTTCTTTTATTTGGTGGTTACTACAATAGCCATGGCCGTGTGAAGCCATTAGGCTTCTCATCATCTTCATGGTGGGAGAGAAGTCATCTCTTGGGATTATAACTGATGAAATGCTGACTGAGTAGGCATTCCATGTTATCATCTGTGAAGCATTCATATTATGAATCTTAGGTTACTCATATTGCTAATCCTGTTTATTCAACTGGTATCCACAACTTATTGTGTGAGAAGTTAAGCTGCGAAGCAGATGGGAGTAAATAAAACGAATGATTTAAAATTCATATCCAAGCTCACTTTTAAAAAAAGTTTTAAAACATATTTTTAGGTTACCCGGTGTACAAACTGTCACACCATACTTTCTCATAC
Organism: Datisca glomerata; assembly: GCA_003255025.1. Lineage (NCBI taxonomy): Eukaryota > Viridiplantae > Streptophyta > Magnoliopsida > Cucurbitales > Datiscaceae > Datisca > Datisca glomerata. The sequence goes on along the minus strand of QANY01005263.1, from coordinate 2,300,652 downwards.
TTACAATTCCAACCAGTCATTACCTCTGGATAAAGCAAATTCGTGTAATATAAAACTAATTCGATGCTAGATTGTAGGGCGTAAACCTGATGTCTTATTCCAGCTCTCATTACATTTACGAAACCCCTCTTTTGCTAATAGTTTTGCAAGTTTAACTGTATGTTATAAATTGCAGAAAAAATCAAGCCCTCTGATGTAGGTCTCGAACAGGAGGCACAAGTGGTACGTAATTGGTCAGGACCTGTGCAGCAGTATAATGGGAGCTCCCAATCATTGCCAACAATTAAATATTTGCATTTGCACGAATGTGATAGCTTCTCCGTAAGCACCAGATTTGTAATCCATTCATCTCTTGAACGTATTAAACTTAGCCAGTCAAACATTTCTCTCAGATTTTTTTTTTGGCAACTAAAAGACTAAAACTTGCCATTAATATAAACGTTGGTTGAGCAAACTTGTCTATGACCCGTTAAAAATTGAAACTAACTTGTTATCTTTTGCAGATAGGGATTTTCTGCATGCCACCTTCCTCGATCATACCTCTTCATAATCATCCTGGCATGACTGTATTCAGCAAACTTATATATGGTTCCTTACATGTCATTTCATATGACTGGCTTGATTTTCCAGAGGCCGCTGATCCTTCAGAAGGTTTGTTGCCTAGCATTTGCCATTCCTTCACCATGTTAAATTTTTCCCTATATAATTCTCCGAACTAGCATCTTATTTGAAATCTAATTCACCATCTTATATTTCATGTGTCTCCCTGTGATATGAAACTGTGTATGTAACAGTGATGTTCTTCATATTTTATGCCTGTCCTATGCAAAATTTTTTCTAACGCCGTGCAAATTTCTCTCATTATAATCTTTAATAATACTTCCTGCTAGATAGTCATGGAATGGTTGGTTCTATTTTCAGAATGATGCCAGTATATTGTTTTACAAACATTGCTGGGAGCAGTTTGTCGGGAAGAACCTATTTTGTATTTGAGACTAGCAAAAAAAGAGTATCTCGACATGTGATCAAGACTGCTCAGAATCTTTTCATGTAAACAGAATGCTTAAAGACCCTTGACTTGTTGAAAGCAACCTAGTTCCCATGTCAGAAAATTTAGATAGGCTATTAGATAGGTTAAACACAAACATTATTGATAACAAAGGGGAAGGATTTGACATCACATGGTGGGTCATTCCATCGAAAATGTTGTTGTTGATCCAGTCGAGGCACGCATGCTATACTTGTCTCATAGTATATAATATTTATAGCTAGGGCTAAATGGGGAGAAACATTTTTGGACAAAAGGTTTCCCCCACTACTTCATGGAATTCTTTAATTGTCCTTCGTATATATTAAGATTAAATATTAATTAATTTTTTATAGGAAGATTAAATATTTTAAATTAATTATTAATAATCAATTGCCTAACTTAAATTCAGTTATGATAACATAACTTAACATGTGTGAAATGAAATTAAAGCACGTGAAAAAAAGTAAACAAAGAATCAAATGTAAATTTATTAGTTAAAATATACAACTAAAAAAAATAGAGTTTCAAGCAACTATATATATATATATATATTTACACAAAATCTAATATGTTTTTATGAGTTTTACAAACACAAAGTGCTCCATATAATTTCTTTTTGCATTTATGTTTAATTATTGTTTGTTTAGCACTTTTTCATATTATGAGATGCCACATTAATGGAATTTGTATTGTTTACTGGGTGTAACACCCATATTAGGAAATAATATATTGAAAAATGTTGTTACAACGAATATATCATATCACATTTTAACATATTTGGTCGAAATTTGTTCAAATCGCGTGCATCACACATGAAAGTGAATCATTACTTTAAAACGGGGCGTGGGGGAGGAGAAACTTGTGTGGCTCGGTACGAAGGGGTTTTCCTTGATAGTGCAATTCTCATGTTTTTAAGGTTTCTTTGTGTATTTGGACATTCGCCACTTTCTGAATGACAAACCTTGATGAAGACCGAGGTTCGATTCAGATAAAGTAGATATAGTGCAGTTTCACTTATCATATGTTCAAAGTTCAAGTTTTTTCTTTGACGTCAATCATTTGGCATACTTGAGAGGCTAAATTTTTCTTTTGAGGTGGATCGGCCATCGACTTAGTTTACAACCCCGGTTGACACCTAGTCCTTATGTCCATTTATAGCCTGATACATAAATGAATGATAAACGATCTCCTCTTGCCATGTGACTCATTTGATCACTTTGAGGACCCCTTCTTTATCTTAACTTATCTTTTATTCACTCAGGTTCGTAGAGTACTTCTGTTCTGCTCAACTTCTTTCTCGGTAATTTTGACATACTATTTACTGGATTTTTGTTTCCTGAGTTGTCAACAAATAAATCGCAAGATTTAGTAGGATGGATGATTTTCTTTGCTTGATCAAAACTTTTTTGTATGCTATGTCTAATCAAAAGTATTTTCTTGCCCTTATTAAAAATCTCTTCATTCAAACATTTGTGGAAGCACCTTTGATGGGAAGAAATTCTGCAAATCGACCTAAATATATGATTGTTCTACATTTTCGTGACAGGTGCAGTGATGAAGACTTCAGTTCTCGTAATAGTTTCGTAGAAATTAAGTTTCGTAGAAATTAAGTTACGTGCTTGACACAGCATTCATGCAGCATTTTGTTGAAGGAATTATAAATAGAAAATTTAGAAAAACTTGCATAACTAAGGTGGAACTAGCGAGAAACTAGCTGTTGGGCGGTCCGTGGTGAAAGTAATGTAACATGATACCCCTTATATGTTTGCTTTGAAAGAGTAGTACAGATTAGCACTATAAGACTGTCAGTCCCTTGGTAATTGCATACTGGTATGTTCAATATTTGAAAGGAAGTCTTTTCTTTATGTTAATTTCCTCTCTCTTAACTCCCTCTTTCTCTCTTGGGTTGGGTGCTTAATTTATTTTTCTTCAATTCTAGCCTTTTACTACAAGTACCGATTGGTGGTTTTGCAGCACGACCGGCAAAGCTGGTTAAAGATACAGTGATGACCGCACCTAGTTCAACTACGGTTCTATATCCCACCAGTGGAGGCAACATCCACTGTTTCAGAGCTTTGACTCCGTGTGCTATTCTTGACATCTTATCTCCACCTTACTCTTCAGAATACGGCCGTCACTGTACTTATTTCCGCAAGTCCCCACGGAAGGATCTTCCGGGTACTACAACCGAGCTATATTTCATCATTTGGGATGAATTTTGTGACTGATATACTCTTTTACTTATTATCAATTATTATCACTAATCTTTTTCTTTTTGAATGAAGGTGATCTTCTTTCGGATGAACTTGAAGTCTCTGAAGTGACATGGTTAGAGGAATCCCAACCTTCCGACAACTTTGTGATCCGGAGGGGGCTGTACAAGGGACCTGTTATACGAACTTAAGTGTTTCTTTTTGGGTGACCGTTTTTATTTTTTAAATCTTGAGTATTTTTTACTAGGAATCATTCACGGAAACTCCGGTAATTGGTTGTTGGTAGCCATAGAAATAATTGTTTTGGCTGTATAAGCTAGGCATATTTGGCTAGTACATATTGATGCACCCAAAAGAAGTCTTTTCATTCACTGACCTCACGTTAAAACTTGTAGATGGATACTGACTGTAATGTTAGCAAGATGAGTTATTAGGAGCTCATTTGATCTGTTGTCTTCCCATTCCGATATGGACAGTGTGATTTGTACCAATGTCAATCAGTAAAAACAAGCTGTCATAAACGATTGCTGGATGGTTTTATTGGTTAAACTACATTTCCAAGGTGGAAATTTCTAGGGGACAGCCATCGATGGATCATCTTATAAGGATCACCTCTAGTACGGGTGGCATCATAATCTTACCCTTCCAAGTTAATATTTTTATTATGTTGTTGACAATTTTAAGTAGGGGTATGCATGGTCGATTCGGTCTAGTTTTTGACATAAAGATTGAAACGAATAGAAATTTACGGTCTTGTCATAATGAGGATCGAATTGACCTGTTATGTGCATGTATACCGAACACATCAGATTGTAAAATAATTGGCCGGTTTAGTTGAGTTATATGGTCGACTAATGATTTTGTATTTTTTATTTGATCCATCAATGAATTTAATCATACATGTTTTAAAAGAATTTAGATTTTTTCATGCTTTACAATGAAAATCACAATTTAAACCAAACCATATAAACTAAACATCTAAGTTGAAACCGGTCACAATTAATTAAAAACCTGATTATTTTCGATTCGATCCAGTTAATTTGATCGTGGTTGGTGTGCACACCTCCAATTTCAAGAATGCTAGATGTTCTTTGTAAGATCGATCAACATCATTAGGACATGCACTGAGCTTGAGGCTCATATTTGCGGCCCATATGGTAGTACTCAAAAGCTGCGAAAGGCAAGAGCCCCGCGAAAACGAGCAAGTCGAAAGACAAGTGTCATCATCACGGAGATCACTGGTCATTGGAAACGCAACTACCCGAATTATCTCAAGGAGATGAAATCCAAAAGTACATTACTTGAAACTGAGGTCTCTTATGTGGCTGGCTCTACTTTTTCATGAAGTATATACTCTACAGCCACTAACCACGTTTATTGTTCCCTGTAGGGATTTAGGGAAAGAATAAGGCTTAACGAGGTGTGTTTAACTTCCATTAAGGGAATGGAGCACTAGTGTCGACAGTATCAGTTGGAACTATTAAATTATTTTTTTAAAATAGTTATTTAGTTTTGCACAATGTTTATTATGTCACAGTTTTTGGGAAAATCTTCTTTCGACAGGTCGTTTAATTGAGCAAGGATTTTCTTTAAATTTTATTAATAATGATATTGGTATTTTAGAAATGATTGTTTGATCACTACTGCACGCATGACAAACAACATTTCTTATGTAAAACCAAAAGTTCCAATGATATATGACATTGAAGTAAATATTGATTTTCAAAGGGATAGTAAAAGGTTGAGGTCTGACTCAATCGATCTAACTTACTTGTGGCATTTGCGTCTTGGTCACAGTAGCCTAGATAGGATTAAAAGACTTGCAAATGATTGTCCATTACAAACCTTAAGTGTGGGATCACTATCCACATGTGAATCCTGTATAGAAGGTAAAATGACCAAGAGACCCTTTTCAGCGAAGGGTGAAAGAGTCACTCAATGCCTCAAACTCGTACATAGTGATGTATGCAGGACATTAAATATCCAAGCAAGAGTAGGTTATGAGTATTTTGTAACCTTCACATATGACTACTCACATTTTGTACATATTTATCTAATGCGCCTAAAGTCTGAAACCTTTGAAAATTTCAAAGAATACAAGGTTATGGTTGAGAAACAATTATAGAAACAAATCAAACACTACGATAAGATCGTGGTGGAGAGTATTTGCTAGGAGAGTTCGAAGACCATCTTAAGAAAGAATGTATTCTTTCTCAGCTTACTGCACCTGACACTCCAGAACAGAATGGTGTGTCAGAGAGAAGAAATCAAACTCTGTTGGATATGGTTAGATCCATGATGAGTTACTCATCCATCCCAGATTCATTCTGGAGATATGCCTTGAAAACATCAGCATATATTCTGAACCAAGTTTTCTCAAAGACGGTACATAATACACCATATGAAAGATGGAGTGAACGAAAGTCGTCCGGAGGCCACCTTAGAATATGGGGATGCCCGACACATGTGCTTAGACAAAAAATGAGAAAGTTGGCCAGTCGATCAGATTTATGCATGTTTGTAGGATATCCCAAGGGAACGAAGGGATATATCTTTTATAGTCCGACCGACAAGAAAATATTTATGAGCACGAATGCGGCTTCTTGAAAAGGACTGCATAAGAAGTGTGAAGTTGAGAAGCACACTTTTGCTTGAGAAATTATTGAGTAGGAGAACACTGATTCCCCAATCAGGACCCATTCCTGAATCAATGATGGGAAAACCATAGCCGGAGTCTGAGCCTCGACGTAGTGGCAGGGTTGTGAGACAACCTAATAGTACATGTCATATGGAGATGCCTTGACGTATGTATCAGATAAGGATCATGATGAACATATTTCCTACTCGCAGGCCATGGGTAGTCCTGAAGCAAACCTGTGGCAAGACGCCATGAACGTTGAGATACAACCGATGTACTGGAACAGGGTCTGGAAGCTTGTAGATCCTTTTGAAGGGGTAAAACATGTAGGGTGTAAATGGATTTATAAGAAGAAGAGAGGTCCGGATGGGAATGTGGAGACATTCAAAGCTAGGCTTGTAGCCAAGGGCCACACCCAAAAGGAAGGTATAGACTATGAGAATACCTTCTCGTTGGTAATCATATTAAATCTATCAGAATCCTCCTATCCATTGCTACTTCCCTCGATTATAAAATCTGACAGATGGACATCAAGATTGCTTTTCTGAATGACAATCTTGAAGACCACATTTATATGGCTCAATAGATGGGTTCATGGAGTAAGTCCAAGAGGGCAAAGTTTGCAAACTATTGAAGTCTATTTATGGACTTAAGCAAGCGTCCAGATCGTGGAATATCATATTCGATGAAATTGTCGAGAACTTCAACTTTGTATAGTTAGTGGATGAACCTTGAGTGTATACGTTGATACACGAAGGTCAGGTGGGTTTTCCGGTTTTGTATGTGAATAATATTCTACTGATGGCAAGATCTGGCTTGTAAAACAATTTTATATGAATGATCTTGGAGAAACTGCTTTTGTCCTAGGTAGTCAGATTTTTCAGGATTGGAAGAACAGACAGTTGACACTCTCTCAAGCATTTTATATTGATAAGGCGATGAATCGCCTCAGTATGCGAGACTCTAAGAAGAGATATCTTCCCTTTAGACATGGAGTCATCATCTCCAAAGAACAGTCTCCCAAGACTCCTCAAGAAGAGGAAGATATGAGAAACATTCTCAATGCCTCAACTGTAGGAAGTCACATGTATGCAATGTTTTGCACTAGATCGAATATTTGCTACGTCGTGGGCGCAGTAAGTCATTTCCAATCTAACCCTAGGCTTGAGCATTGGAATGTTGTCAAGCATATCCTCAATTATCTTAGGAGAATGAGGGACTACATGCTTGTGTATTCAAGTACTGACCCGAATATGACGGGTTATACCAACTCTGATTTTCAAGTGGACAAGGATTTCAGGAGGTCTATTTCAGGATCAGTGTTCATCCTGAATGGTGGAGCGGTGGTATGGAGAAGTATCAATCAGTCTTGCATTGCTGATTATACCATAGAAGCTGAGTATGTGACAGCTTGTGAAGCTACAAAAGAGGTTGTCTAGCTTAGAAAATTCCTAAAGACTCTGGAAGTCGTTCAAGAAGCTGACAAACCCATGACACTTTATTATGACAATAGTGGGGCTGTAGCAAAACATCCAAACACATAGTGCGGAAGTATCACCTCATCAGAGAGATAGTTCAACGAAGAGTCGTTGAAGTAACACAATATTGACGATTAAAAACTTGGCAGATCCATTCAGTAAGACTTTAGGCAATAAAGTCTTTGATGGTCATCTAGAGAGTATGGGGATGCGAGATTGTACAAGTCTACTTTAGTCTAAGTGGGAGTTTGTTAGAATTATGTTCACAAAGTAGGGTGTAATAATTATTTATGAGTAAATAGTTATTTATGAGACATTTATGTATTACTGAATTTTATGAATAAATGAAAGTTTTGTTTAATTAAAGTGTGTTTGTAATTTATTTAAGTAATGTAACTATTATCAAAGAAAGAAGAGTAAAGACCGAGCGGTCTTCCAAACAATTTTTTCTAAGTTTATAATGTTATTCACGGTCTTAGGACGACTGGACAATCGAAAATATTGTTTCGTTCGTTCATGGATTGGATCTCACCAAAGGAAAATGACTCATTTAATAAATTATTGTTTTTACCAAAAATTATTATGACTTTTTGAAATGTAATGACTATAAGAGCTACTGAAAATAATGATCCACATAAAAGAGAGGCATAAGCCAATACCATCATACTTACGTGCATCATTAACCAATGAGATTGGAGAGCGGGGACTAATATTGTGGATTGATGCATTTCAGTTAAAAAACCCAAAGTAGCAAAACCTTGGGTAAAAATAGCACTTGGCGCGGTTATTGCGCTTAAACTGAAATGGTTTTTCTTTTTCTTTTTTTTTTAAATACGTAACCATATGAATAATGGAGAAACCCCATGAAAGAAATAGTAATGATTCATATAAATCACTTAATGGTAAATGTCTCAAATAAATCCAACGAGTAACTAATAATCTTGTCATAAAAAAAAGTAGCTATCATTCCTTTTTCTGACGAAGCGTAGAGTCCTACGATTTCATCGACCAATAAGGTTATCAAATGAATTGTAAAATTATGACTGTTAGGTTGAACCAAATGATGCCGGCCCCGGAGCATGCGAGTGGAGACTCTAATGGTTAACCTAAACATGTTATGGAACATGTTGAATAGATCAGTAACCAGTTATTTTATAGCAAAGCCGTTTATCTAACTCTAAATCTAATTGTTAAATCTTAAATGATGTTTTTCATAATCACCTTAATCTTAAGGTGAATACAGAACTTGACCTAGTGGCTCCCAATCTTTGATTCACCAAAGGAGTGGGTTCGAGTTGCCAGACAATACCTCAGCTGTCAGGACTATGATTCAACTATGTTGAAGTTACGTGATTTCACAGATATGTAATTCGTGGCAAGATTAAAAAGCAACAATATCAGCTTGTGCTTTATTGATGGGTGTGTGAATAAATAAACGGGCCTGATACTCAATGATATGAGTCATTGAATAAGACATGGTGAACTATAAGAGACACTTCACATATATATTTTTCTTATTCACAGTCAATAAAAGAGTTAAGAAAATAATAATTAGATGAGTAAAATGGTATATTTACATCACACTCTTGTTACTAATATTCATGAAAGATAATATCATAAAATATTATGTGGACCGTGAAATATAACTGTTTATTTGCACCAACGGAAAATGAGCGCATGAATCGATAGTTTATTCGGCATCGGACCTAAGTGGAGTCGTACGATGTCGGGATTAAATAGGTCAATAATTTATGGAGATAAATTAATCAGACTTTAAATCACATAGCTTTATTCATGTGGGTTCATTCGGTCTTAGGAGTAGCTCATAGAGACATGAATGAGAAACAATATCAATTGGACAAAAAATGTGTTTTGGACCAAGGCACACTTCCCGAGCCTATATGTGATGGGTGTCATCACTATTTTAGTGAAGACCGAAATTAGGGTTCATATATTTATTTTATTATTTTCTAATTATTGAATAATTAGTAAATAAAAAAATTAATTGATTGATTGATTGAGATTAATTTAATTCATCAATTTGGACTGATGAATTTGGACACAATTTTGGCTCCAGGAAAAATGTGAAAATCACATATGCAGGTCAAGGAGATAGGAGAATTTTGATTTTTGACATATAAGGGTATATGGGTAAATTTTATAATTCTATATAAGGGATTATATTATAGTTGCATCCTTAAGTGTTAATCAGTACAGAGAAAAGGTTTCTCTTTGCTCTCTCTACTGCTTGCAGCCAAAATTCACAAAGAGAGGGGAAGAGAAAATTTTTCATTTTTCTCAACAGTTGTTTTGATAGCCCACAATCAATTCCTACACAAAAACCCTTAAGAGAAATACCTCTGACTCTAACGAGTGGTTGTCGGTGTAAAAATCAATTAAAAACTCTGCGAATCTCAGGAACGAAGAACGCAAGATAGAGAATTAGATCCCGCCAAATAAAAAAAATTTCATTAACAGAAAATGTATAAATCATTTTTATCTTTCTCAATATGATTATATGATTATGCATATTCAATGGTTTGGTTTTGTATTTAATTCGATTAAATATTTTATGAAAGTTTTTTATATTTCTCCCATGAATTTGTCATGGATCAATTAATTTTCTACAAAATCTAAAACTAGATCCAACAGATGGATAATGCTAAAGCTTTGCAACCCCTATGACAAATGGTTTGAAGTTTGCAGGGAGATCCAATGGACAATGTTACAGAATATAGGTCAGTGGTGGGTGCTCTTCAATATATAACCATCACTCGACCTTAGATATGTTTTAGTATAAATAAAGTCTGCTAATTTATGCAAAAACCACTTGACACTAACTGGAAGGCTATGAAAAGAATTCTCAGGTATTTAAAAGGAATTCTAGAAGAAGGGCTTAGCATGAAAACCTCATATACCTTACATTTGACTGGTTTTAGTGATGCTGATTGGGCTAATGATCCTAATGATCGAAGGTCTACAATTAGATTTTGTATCTACCTATGAAAGAATCGTGTTACATGGTGTTCAAAAAAAGTAACATGTGGTATTCAGATCGAGTACAGAAGTTGAATTTCGAAGTCTAGCTAATGCTATAGTAGAATTACTTTGGTTACAATATCTACTTCAGGAGCTTCAAATTCAATCCACTTTACCTCTCATCCTTTAGTGTGATAATATGAGCACATTTTCCTTATAAGTAAATCCAGATCTTCATGCTCGAACAAAGCACATGAAATTGGACCAGTATATTCTTCAAGAAAAGGTTGCAGCAAGGCAACATATTGTCAACCATGCAGTTGTAGACCAGGTTGTAGATATATTGACCAATACTCTCTCACTTCAGCTTTTTTAACATGTTAAGAAGAAGTTAACAGTGGGGAAGTTAGAGGAAAAAGAGAGAGTTCATATTACATGGGATAAATAAGAAACAGCTGTATTTCTAGTTTTAGAAGAATTTTGGTTAGTTATAGTCAGTTATGACTACTCTTAACCAGTCTTTAATTTCTTGTTTTTCCTTGTTGTAATCCAAGTCATTCCTTCTCCTATATAAAGGATTGTTCTACTCTTTTGTAAACACAATTACTCAATAAGAAGAAAGTATGTTCAATTCAACTTACTTTGTCCTCTAAGTCTTCTTTATCTCATTGTGTTTAAGTTCACATTCTCCCAATTTTGTTAACTATGTACATGAATTTTCTAGAGTTGAAAAAAAAATTGTTTCTTGAGTTAAAAAATTTTTGATATGCATTTCATTTTTCTTACAATAATTAGTTGTATGTATATGAAGTTTTAGAATATGAATTCTTCCCGTTAGCCTTATAACGGCAGTCAAATTTAACTACTAACTCTCTAAAGAGAAAAATAAAAATAAAAAATAAAAAAAATCTCAAAAGCAGTTGGGTTTCTCCTTTTCCGAATTTTTGTATCATTCTGTCTCTGGGCATCTTCCTTCTCCCATCAAATCATGGGTTCTAGATGCGGAGCGTTCAAGAAAGAGACCTCTCTAATCATTCTGTCCCACGGGCGTCCTCCTTGTCTTATAAATCGTTTGGTTAGGCTTCCTCGATATAAGTTATTTTCTTAAGTGGATGATGTGAAAACAATTTGTTGCAGGCTTGGCAATTGCAGAAAATCAAAAGCGCAGTTGGAAATACATTAGAACCTAATGAAATTGATACAAAGCACGCCGAAATTGACACAAAGGCTTTTTAAATTAACCTCTCTTTCACCGCTTTTGTATTCTGGAAAGCAACATGCTTTCTTCGGCAGCCCGTCGTCTCAGTCCATTCCTTCTCTCTCACACTGAAATACTTCTTTCCTCAGCTACTCAATCTTTTTCTTCCCAACCCACTATTCCAAAGCTCAATAAAACCAAACCAATTTCGAGCCCTCTACTGTTCGGGAGACTCTTAAGACGTACTGCAATGACTGGAAGCGAGCATATGAGTTCTTCAATTGGGTTGTGTCTGAATTCCGATTCAAGCACACAACTGAGACCTACAATTGTATGCTTGATATTTCGGGTAAGTTTTTTGAGTTTGACCTTTCGTGGGATTTAATCCGACGAATGCGACAAGTACATTTGGGGTTACCAGACCATACTACATTTCGCATTTTGTTCAAGCGCTATGTATCGGCCCATTTAACGAAGCTATAGGTGCTTATAAGAGCTTGGAAGAATTTAACTTGAAGGATGAGGCCTCTTATTTTAATCTTGTCGATGCTCTTTGCGAGTATAAGCATGTGATTGAAGCCCAACATTTATGAAAGAATAAGGCTACAGGGTATAACACAAGTACGAAAATTCATAATATAATTCCTCGTGGTTGGTCTAAGATGGGATGGTTGGTGTAATGGACAGGAAGGGTGTCCAAAAAGATTTACATTCATATTCAATATATATGGATATACAGTGCAAGAGTGGGAAGCCACATAAGGCTGTGAAGTTGTATAAAGAGATGAAGAGGAAGGGGATTAAATTGGATGTGGTGGCTTACAATATCGTTATTCGTGCTATCAGTCTTTCAGAGGGTGTTGATTTTGCTAGTCAGGTGTTTCATGAGATGAAGGATTTCAGTTGTGAGCCTAATGTTGTTACATGTAATACGATCATTAAGCCGCTAAGTGAAAACGGTAGGTACAAGGAAGCTCATGTGATGATTGATCAAATGCTTAAGAAAGGATGCACGCCTGATATGATCACCTATCATAGTTTTTTTCAGAGTCTAGAAAAACCGAAAGAGATTCTTACGTTTTTTGATAGGATGATTGAAAGTGGGGTTCGTCCTAGGATGGACACTTTTGTGATGCTTATGAGGAAGTTTGGGAGGTGGGGATTTCTGAGACCAGTTTTTACAGTGTGGAATAAGTTGGAGGAGCTAGGATGCAGTCCAAATGAATCTGCCTACAATGCTTTGATTGATGCTCTGGTGGAGAAGGGCATGGTGGATATGGCTAGGACTTACGATGAAGAGATGGTAGCGAGAAGGCTTTCTCCTAAGCCAAGGGAAGACTTGGGGACGAAGTTGGTGACAGATTGATCTGGTGATGGCAAATGTAATTTGTAAATTCAATTTGAAGTTGGATAATTTCATGCTTCTACATGTCTAAACAATGACATCTGGACCATGCTCAGTGCTCTGAGGTTCAATATTGATGAACTTATCGACATAAGAATTTGGCTCAGACATAGAAACTCCGATAGCAATATGTAATGGGTTTAAATGGTTTGTTATATTGGTAAACCATGCCCTTGTTTCTATAGACTTATCTGAACAAATGTCTGAGCTCTTTGTGGCTAAAGACAAGAAGCCATGGAAAGATGAGTTCATGATTGAAGTTCTTGGATCCACAAAAGTATGGTGCAGATCAAATTCCAGGTTGATAAAAGGTCGCGAAAAAGTACTTATTGCACCACGATAGATCGATGAGCTTGATTATCTTCGAATTTGAGAGTGTAATATTATTCTCTGATGTTATAATATAGTATCATTTTCTATGATGCTATTCTTTGGCTAGTTTTAATAAATACGATGCTCAATTTCTTTTCTCAATTGACTTTTCTTGTTTTTGAAAGGTTTTTTTTGTTAAACTGGATTTCTACACTAATCATTTTATAAAACTAAATCTTTACACTAATTTTTGCTTACCTTGACCCCTGATTCACTTTTTCAAGTTTTTCCCCATTACCCTTCTTACAAGTTGTCCAATCAAATGTCATGGTCTACTCACTTAACACTCAAAACCTCTCTACCCACCTCATTTCTCCTTCTTCATTTTTCATTTTTTTGACTTCTTCTTCGTTTTCGTCTTAATTTTCTTCTTCATCTTCTTCTTCATCTTCGTCCTTCTTCCTGCAACAGTAAAGGGTTGATAGTGTTTTATTAAGTTGAATGGATCAGAATCACTTATTTGTTAGTAAAGGGTTGATAGTGTTTTATTTGTTAGTATCAAGCCTAAATATTTTTAATCTCAAAGCTCAGTTCCTCAAACCACAATGTCACAACAATCTCGGGTTCTTGAAACTACATGCTTTTATCAAAGTTGAGTTCCTGAAACACAAATGTCACGACAACCTCTACATGAAAGCATTCTTCGCTTTGAGAGTTTTGATCATTTAGAAATGAACTACCATAATAATGATGTTTTTGTCATGACGATTATAATGTTTTCGAGGATGAGGATATTGATGTTGATGGAGATGATGATGATGATTTTGATCAGGGGGCGTATGACGATACAACCTGTGGAGATGACCATGATGAAGCCATCAATGGAGACGGTCATACAACAATTCTAGACTTAAATATTGGTCTTGAGCCTGAGACCACTTGTCCATTGCCATCACAACCTGATTTGGATGAACAACGTCTTGGGTCCAGTGAGCAACGATCTTATTTGAATCAGCTTGTATCAGACATAATAAATATAGATGATTTGTACAATGATAAAGTTGAGCTGCTTAAGGTCGCTTGTATGATGGCCATCCGGAGAAATTTTGAGTTTCAAATCTTCAAATCAAAACAGTCAATATTGTTACTTGTATGTGTTGAGAAAACATGTCAATGGAAGTTACAGGCCATGAAATTGAAAAATTGTCTATACTTCAAAGTTACAAAAATTCATCAATACACTACATGTACATTTGAAGTATTAAGACATGAACACCATCAGGCCACATATTCATTGATTGGTCATTCTATACGGTCTAAATACACGGGTGTCGGACGTATATATAGGCCCAAAGACATAATTGAAGTTGTTATGCTTGATTTTAGTGTCAACATAGGTTACCATAAGGCATGGAGGGCTTGAGGATATGCATTGGAATTAGTTCGAGGGTCTTATGAAGACAACTATTGGATACTCTCAGCATATTGTTACATGTTAGAATAAAAAAATCCATGTACTTATTTTTTATTTTTCCATCATAATGTCTACTCGAGCCTCGTGTAGACTACACGATTCCCATGAAATCATCGTCTAATCTACACGATGCCTGTGAAGTCATCGTGTAGGCTACATTAAGACTACACGATGCTCGTGAATTCATCGTGTAAGCTACATGAAGTCTACACGATGACTTCGTGAAGCCTACACCAAGCCACATAAATATAGAATATACTTGTATTTGTTATTTAATAATATCATAAAGTTTAATTAGTCTACGTGAAGCCTACGTGATGCCCGTTAAGTCATCGTGTAGGCTAGATGAAGCCTACACTAAACATATAGTAATCAAATAAAACTCATAATCCATAATTCACAATTTGAGAGTGTATAAAAACAAAATAAAAATTCATATAATATATCCAAATTATTTCGGTACAACATTATCACGTACAAATAACTAAATTGCAATTCATTTTCGATATTCTGACATTTTTGTTGAGTTATTTTTTGGAGGTTCTTCCCACATGCGAGGGCTTCGACAAACTTAAGAGTGAATACCCCACAATCGAACCTAGAGAACACATAAAATGTAAAAATACAATTAAATAATATGTATGAAATTTTAAGTGGATTTAAAAAAATGTATATTTTGCCTACTCATTCTCTTGTTGTGGACACTTCATGATCTCATATTTTCACTTATCTTTGGGGTTTAACCACCTGTCTTCTCTCATAAATGTTCATCATTTGAAGAAGTCGAAGGACAATCTTCATAAAAGGTTTCATTATTTCAATGTACAAAGAGCGTTGATATAACGTGTTCATGGAGTTATAAATACGAATACACTGGCCATTCAAATCAAGCTTAACCACAATCCAATGAGTGTGGTTCACATTCATTGGAAAGATAATCTTATCAGATTGTTCCCACTTCCTTCCAAAATTCGTCTACAAGCCGAGGACCAGGTACCAGAGCTAATCATCAATGTCAATATCTCAGCCTGCAGGATCTTGCTCAAACTTTGCAATTCGGCAAGACAGGTTCCCATGTAATGTCATGGGAAAAAATTTAAATCCTCAACGTCAATAAAAATGGTCATGAAAATTATACGAAGTCTACACGAGCCAGTGAAAGTATCGTGTAATCTACACGAAGTTTACACGAGGCCCGTGGAGGCCTCATGTAGAATATACGAAGTCTACACGAGACCTGTGAAGCCTCGTGTAGACTACGGTGTGTAATTCATTAAGTTCAAAAACAAATCTTACTTATAGAATCAAATCACAATCATTGATTCTGATATGAGTGTTGTATTCTTGCAAATCCCCCTTCATGAGCTACAGGTATGCATCGAGATGCTGCAATGTAATAAAGATTAGTTAAGATATTTATAATTATTTTAAATACCACATTAAAAAATTATAAATAACTTCTTACATCTGACTCAGGTCATTGATAAAGTGAAGAGACTAGTTTTTTGAACCATGTATAGTCAACGGTGTAAAATTCAACGTCTACTTTCTCGTTCCTGTACAACGTAATTATAGATCAGAAATAAGTACATGATTGGTTTACTACACGGTGGTTACACGATATCAGTGTAACCGTCGTGTATACTATGTGATGGCTACACGAGGTCAGTGTAACCATCGTATATTATACACGAAGGCTACACGATGTCCGTGTAACCATCATGAATACTACATGAAGATTACACGAGGTCAGTGTAGCCATCGTGTATACTACACGACGGATACACGAGATCAGTATAGCCATGTGTATCTTACACGAGGTTAGTGAACCCATCGTGTAACTTACACGATGGTTATACAAGGTCAGTGTAACTATCGCGTATATTATATTATGGCTACACGAGGTAAGTGTAGTCATCATGTTACCTACACGATGGTTGCACGAGGTCAGTGCAACCATCGTGTATATTATACGGTGGCTACAAGAGATCAGTGTACCCGTCGTCGATGCCTACACGATGTAAGTGTAGCCATCGTGAGAAGAGGAAGTGTACAAGAAAATTACAGAACTTACTTTTCCCTTGGGGAGGTGAACCAGGCTTTAAAACGGGCTTCATCCTCAAAAGATACATCATTATATGCTTGAAAATGTTTGAAGTCCATTTTGACAATGATATTCTCATAAGCTTTTTTCCTTTGTTGCTTATTATTTTCAACATTTTCAATTTCCCAATTAAATGACTCTAGATACCGAGCTCTTTTTATCTTCCTCTTACCAAGTTCACCAAGACAGACGAGCTCTTCTTCTTCTCCATCATTGGACTGCTCCATTGACCGATCTGAATCCATCAATGCATATATTATCGATGTAACCTTCTTCTTCTCCTCCTCTTCTCCTCCTCTTCTCCTCCTCTTCTCCTCCTCCTCTCCTCCTCTTCTCCTCCTCTTCTCCTCCTCCTCTTCTCCTC